>CM039584.1:35232824-35277793 GCA_022457205.1 Saccharum spontaneum
GAGTTTGCGCTCAATCTCACGGTTAGTTGTGGTAGCCCTCAGAGGTGACAGCTCTGTCCGGCCATTGCAATCCACCCCGTTCGGGTTGATGTTTCGTAGAGCTTTTAGCAGCCTTCCCCCGACTACTTTCTTCCTAGTCTCTTTCGAGAGTCGGAAAGGTATTGTTGCTCCATAGTAAGTAAAGTATAGTAAGTCAGATCTTGATCTACCATTCAACTTAGTAAACCCTAGAAATTTTCTCTCTACTCACCAAAAATATATATATCTTTCTTCTCTTTGGACGACCTTGATTCTCTAGTAGACTTCACGTTCCCCGTGGAAATCGATACTCTGGAATACTCCCAGGTGAAAGCTACATCGGTATCCGTGCGCTTGCATATTATTCTGTGTGCATTTAAAATACCCAACAAGCTTTCTGGCGGCGTTGTCGGGGAACGGTAGCTGTGCTAGTTTAGAACCAAGTTCGTTTGTGTATCCTTTTTCCTTTTACCGCCTTTTTACCACCACCTATACCATATGGATTCCACTCCTATTCATAAATTCTCTGCACCAAAGGGCGAGTTCTTAGAGCCACCACAATCATCAAAGCCAATTATGGCATCTAGCTATGAACTCAAACCTGGCTTTATAGCCATGGTGCAAGCGCAATCCTTCTCCGGGCTAAAAGATGAAAATCCTTATACCCACCTTTGGGAATTTGAGCACTTGTGTTCTTGTCTCGTTATCGCTGGCATAACATAAGAGACCCTTAAATAGAAATTGTTTCCGTTCTCTGTTTTAGGAATAGTAAAGCAATGGTATGCTCATACCGTAGGAGGAGTAATGGAAACTGGGATGAACTTCGAGTCAAATTTGGTCTCGCTTTCTTCCCTGTTTCTAAAGTTAATGCCCTTCGAATAGAAATTCTTACATTTGAACAGAAGGAGGAGACTCTAGGAGTAGCCTGGGCTAGGTTCACAAGCCTTAAAAACACTAGCCCAGACCTGTCTTTGCCTAACCACGTCCTTCTAAATCACTTCTACCATGGTCTTAGCAAAGAAGCTGCTCTGCACCTCGACATATCTTCTGGAGGCTCATTCACGCACATGTCCTTTAGTGAGGGGGAAGCTATCCTTGAGAAAATCCTTGAAAACACCCTCTACACTGGCATTTTTGATGAGTTTTCTGAAGAAGAAAAAGAAGTCGAGCTAGCCCTGACCAACAAAAGGAGATACACGCAACCAATTCTGAAATTCAATCAAATCCTTCTAATGATTTGGTTATCGAAGAATCTCCTACTACGAAAACACAAAAGATGTTGGAAGAAGATGAGCCCCATCCTTCCACATTCCTCTCTGAAATTGAGGATGGTCTTTTTGAAGATTTTGGGAATGCTTCAAACTTTCTAGTTCAAGTGAAGCCTCTAGAACACTCTACACCATTTAAGGATGATGATGTTCCACACAATGATCCATTCTTGATGGAACACATCAAAGGACTCTCGGCCATCATGAGCCATGAGTGGTTGGCAGAAACGGAGTTATCCAGTGAGGTAGCCCGAATTATTGCCCCCTTAGAAGTTCTAATGTGCATCCTAAAAAGAAAACCATAGAGGTTCATTATAATGCTACTATTGGGATGAACATTATTTCTAAGGCTTTGGCTGAAGAACTTTGCCCCCAACGAGTCCTTGATCCCATCTCATAAGCTTTAAGAACTCCATCTGGAGTTACTCTAGAAAGTTATGGGGTCATGAGGTCTATTCCCTTGCGCATAAGAGGCTCTGAGTATCGTCTAGACTTTCACATCTATGACATTTTGGACAGGTCCATTTTGATTGGTGTACCTTTGGGGACACTCTTTCAAGAGCGACCAAAACAAAGTCTCTTGAATTTAAAGTTAGAAAACTCTACTATCAATGTCTCGCTTGCACGCTCACATAACGCGATAGTAGAACCCAAGCTCGAAGAAGATCCTGTTGAGGAAGTTTTAATGACATCTCTAGAAGACATGGCCCAACCTCTTTTCGATGATGAACACTTCATCGAAGAAGAGGAGCTAGCAGAACCTATTGAGCTAGATCCATTTGAGGTGCCACCACAACCCTCAATTGAGCTTAAACCTCTTCCTCCTGGTTTGAAATATGTCTTTCACTACAAGGATTTGACCCTTATAGCACCACTTGTTTTCGCAACACCACACATTTGGTTGCAATATTTGGTTCTATGGCAACCAACGTCATAATTGGTAGCGATATATGGGCCTTATTTCCACCAAAATTGTGTGTTGCGTTAGTCATAAGCTTCGTTGCAAGACGTAGGCGCTAATGCCACGAGGGAAAAGGTGGTTGCAATTATGGATGCCTATTGCCACAGCTAATGTTGAGTTGTGATAATACTTATGTTGCATTGCAATAGTTAGGTGTTGTTGCCACCTTTATAAAGTTGGTTGCAAGTAGTTGTGCATATGACAATGAAGAAATTGTGTTGTGTTAACTTTGAGCTGCGTTGCGATAGATCAGATCTATATTGCATCAAAAAAATGATTAGTTGCAAGTACTTGTGAATATAGCCACGATGAAACTTTGTTGCCTTAATCTTGCCCTACGTTGCAAAAGATCTTATTATATTGCAACCAAAAAGTCATTCGTTGCATCCATTGAGGTTCTATTGCCACCAACTCTATACTTAGCTATATTGCAGTACATGTTGCAAGAAAAGTGATATTGCCATTAAAAATTTGTCCATGGACATTACTTTATCATGCACGTGAGCCAAAAGCAAAGGGGTTAGACAAACCTACTATCCTAAAGTTAAAACTAGTAAATAAAAAAAATAGGAAAAAAATCGCATGCGCAGAAGCTGGTGGCCTGGCCAACCCAGCAGCAACACCTAGTGGCACCAAGCGTGTGCCTGTGGGAGGTCAACCCAACACGATTTTGGCCGGCTTAGTAGCATTGGGACATGGTCAACTCTTGGCCCATACAACAAGTATATCTAGGACAAAAACAGGAAAAAAGAGAACTCACAAGCAAGACAAGGATTCAAACCCTTGCCCACGTATAAAACCACAAAGGCACCCTCACTAGGCTACAATTCAAACCCTCAGCCCTACACACTAATTAGAAAAAGAAAACACACAAACAAATGAAAGTTGTGTCACAGTAATCAGCAAGATGAGATCGACACAAATAGAGTAGCATTTCTCTATTTTTTAATTAGAATTTATAAGGTAAATGCAACATGTGCAGATGACTGTGGATGCATGCAAGCACTATGAATGCAAAATGGTGCCAACAGATGAGGCGCTGCTCCTATCCATAACAATATTGCGCAGCTCATGAACCAAGCCTTCAATTAACAAAAAAATCACACACCAACACACACACACACACACACACACACACACACACATATATATATATATATATATATATATATATATATATATATATATATATATATATATATATATATATATATATATATATATATATATATATATATATATATATATGTGAGATCATGTGATGAAAAATTGGTCTGATATGAAATTGGCATTGCAAAGTGATTTGAATTATGGTATAATTTAATATGCATGTGCTGCTTATATATGGTGATTTGGAATTATTGCATGACATGCTCGTATGAGGTGTTGTGCGGATTGACTTGAGTCAAGTCTTGGACTTGGGCTCGGACACGGTTTGCATGTTTGTTCATGTGCAGATGTTGCTTGAGGCGGAACGTGGTCGATGACGGACTGGAACTAGGTTCAGGAGGAACTGAGGTTTCGGGACTAAGTTCAAGGAGGAACTGAGGTCTTATCGGTCGAGGATGTCATGCGAGACGTTTGGGCTAGAGAACACTGTAGATGAAGACGATCACTCCATGAGACGTACATGGAGATGTACGGGCTATGGTGTGGTGATGGTTGAGAGTCATGACACGAGAACATGTAGGGAGTACATGGGAGTGTGTGGTCACGACAGCATTCGAGAGGTGCTAGATGTGCATGCGTGGTGCAGGAGACCGGGTGGTGTTTGTTGGTACTGTGACTTGGTCAGGTAGGCATGCAGACCCGTGCATGTACGTTAGGACTAGTGCTTGGCTCATGTTGGCTGATGGAGTAGCAGCTTGGGTGGCCGGTGGCGCCATCAGAATTTGACCAGGACTTGGCAATTGGCAAGGAGAGGCAATCCGTGCTCATGCAAAGCTTTGTTGGTTTTGTGGCGTAGAGCTCGGTCAAGGTGTAGACTATGTGAATGGTTGTACATGAATTTGAGGCTAAAATCAGCATGCCGTGTCCATGCTAAACATAGCAGGGGTGCTGTGCCTGGCTATAAAAGGACACCAAGGTGTGCACGTCGGTTTGCGAGTGGAGTATAGTAGAAGCAGGCAAGTGCGACGCCAAAGAAAAGAGAGGCAGCGCAGGCTGGGTTTAGCCAGTGGTTGTTTTAGTGCTTCGGGATTTTGTGTAGAATCCTTGTGTGGATGCTTGTAAGTTGCATCTTGTGAACACATTATCAGAGTAATGAAGTCCAGTTCTCTCATATCGATGTGTTGTTAATCTCGTTCTACAGATCAGCTTCTTGATTTACATGTCTAGCTTTTCGTTTTAGATTGATATCTTGTTTGAAAGTTTAGACATGTCTTGTGTTTGATCTGAACTGTCCCAAGGTATTGTGCTCGTAATCTGAAAAGTCTCATTGCATAATTTTTAATATATTTTGCATAATCACAAAAATAAAGCTGGACCAATTCTCGTCACTATCAGACACAGTGACATTGTTTATTTTATATCTCGAGTTCTAGACCTCCGATTGAGATGATTCCATTTGGGTTCATTCACAAATTTCATATAGTTTATTGTGTTAAATTTTGAGATTAATTGGAGCATATTTGGTGGTCGAGTTTATTTATATTAAAAGCACAATGTTCTGTCTAGAATTGAAAAACGAGGCTTAATTCGGTTTTGTGTTTAGGGTGAAGTTTTTAAATTTAATTTTGGCTTCCGCAATCATTCACCCCCCTCTGATTGCCTATCCTAGAGTGAATTGATCCTACAAGTGGTACCAGAGCCAGGTTACTTTTTCTAATTGATCTTAACCGGTGATTAGAAAACATGTCGACGGATAGGTATACGGCAAAACCGTTTGTTTTCGATGGTGTTGATTTTCAGTTCTGGAAAGCGAAGATGGAGTCTTATATTCAAGCGCAAGGCTTTACAATATGGGAGAAAGTCTACAAGCCTTATGAGGTGCCCGAAAATGATGCTGTGACTGAGGCGAACATGACACAGGTGGAAGCTAACAGCAAGGCGAGGAACCTGATCATACAAGGTATTGGGAAGAATGATTTTTATCGTGTTGCACATCACAAATCTGCATATCAGGTATGGAAAGCACTTTCTGATTACTATGAGGGTTCATCTACAATTAAAGAGGTACGTCAAGATATGTACAAAAAGGATTACATGCGTTTTGAGATGAAACCTGGTGAATCACTAGATGATTTCTTTGCTCGCTTTAATAAAATCCTAAGTAATCTTCGTTCGGTTAATGTTACATATACTGATGCTGAAAATGCACGTCAATTACTTGGAGCTTTAGATATGTCTATATGGGAAATGAAAGTTACTTCTATTCGAGAATCTACTGTCATGAGCACGCTTACTTTAGATGTTCTCTATTCTAAATTGAAAACTCATGAGTTAGATGTTTTTGCTAGAAAAAATATTGCAAATAAATCAATAGCTTTGGCTTCACAATCTAGCAATTCAAATGGTGATAATTCTTCCACTAGCTATGCATTGTCTTCTTTGTCTTCACTAACTGATGAACAGCTAGAACAACTTCCGGAAGATGATTTGGCACTCCTCTCTACACGCTTCACAAGAGCCTTGCAAAATGTGAGATCAAGGAAGAGAGGACACACCGGTCCTCCAAGGTGTTATGAGTGTGGAGATGTTAATCACATCCGTCCGAATTGTCCAAAGTTTTTAGCAAGAATTGGAAAAGATAAAGATGACAATGAAGAAGAAACTGAAAGAACAAAGAAACACACATTAAGAAGTAATAAAAAGAAGGGCCATTTGAACCGCAAAGTGGTGCATCGTGTTCTTTCAGCTCTTGAGCAAGTCAACTTGAGTGATGTGGACACAGATAGTGAGGATGACATTTCTAAAGGAAGAAAAGACTTGATTGGGCTATGTCTAATGGCAAGTAGTAAAAGCTCCATCGACAATGATGCTTCTGACAACGACAGCTACAATGAGGTAGAACCTTCTTATGATGATTTAGCTAAAGCTGTTGAAAAACTTGGTACTTTACTAGAGAAAAGAAATAAAAGGATTAAGAAACATGATGTCTTAATTGAATCTTTACATGCTGAAATTGCAAGACTAAAAACTTTAATTCCCGATGATGATTCTTGCAAATCATGTGACATAGTTTATACTGAGCTTACTTCATTAAGGGATGTGCATGTTTCTACTTTGGATCAACTTAAGGCTGAAAAAGATAAAAATGAGAAACATGTTTGCGCTACTGTTGAACCAACCTCTTGTAATAAATGTGAATTACTTAAATTGAAGTTGAAAGATGCTGATGTTAAAATAGAACAACTGAAAAATAATTTTGCTATTCATGAGGTTCTTTCATGTTCTAATTGTGGTAAAAAGGATAAATCTAAGAATGATGCATGTGAAAATTGTGTTATGCTTTTGAAACGTATTGATTACTTGCAAGGAAAGTTGGGAACTAAAACTTTGAATCAAATTTTAGAACAAAAGACTAGTACAAATAAAACCGGTTTAGGTTTTGATTCTTATGCTCATTCTAAGGCTCATGCACCAACTATTTCTAAACCTCTTGGTACTGGTAAATTTGAGATAGCTAATGAAACTAAAAAGATGGTATTTAAATCTGCTGGTATTATGTCATCTTCTAATCAAGAAAATGTAAATGCCACTTATACATCTCAAACTAAACATAAAGTTAAATACACTTGCAGCCATTGTGGTAAAGACGGACATCTTGTACAATTTTGTTTTAGACTAGCCAAACAACAAAAGAAAGAAAAAGCTAAGGCTAGGTCTAATTTGAGAAAGGCGTATTCTTTTGTGACCAGAAATATGAATGGTACTAAATATGAAATGTTACGCAAGAATACTCGTTTTGTGCCTACATTTGCTAGTCGTGTGTCTCAGTACTGGATTCCTAAATGTTTAATTTCTAACCCCAGTACTGAGGCCTCGACATCATGTGTTTCTATGTAGGCTTCTCGTGCGAGGAAGGAGAACATATGGTTAGTGGACTCTGGATGCTCACGTCACATGTCTGGTGATAAAGGATGGTTCTCCTCCCTCTCTCATGCATCTCGAGCAGAAAGTGTCACCTTTGGAGATGCTACTTCTACACCTGTCGTGGCAAAAGGTACAGTAAAGGTAAATGACAAGTTTATGTTTAAAGATGTGGCACTCGTTGAGAACTTGAAATTCAATTTGCTTTCAGTCTCACAAATGATTGATGAAGACCTTGAAATATGTTTTAATAAAAGAGAATGCAAAGTGTTAGATTCTTCAGGTGATCTAGTTTTTAAAATTTCAAGATTTGGAAGAGTTTTTAAAGCAGATTTTGATGCCTCACATGATGCTAAGTTTAGGTGTCTAGTTGCCAATGTTTTAAAAGACTTATTTTTTTGGCATCGTAGACTTGGGCATGTTGGTTTTGATCACCTCACGCGTGTTAGTGGTATGGATCTCATACGTGGATTGCCTAAACTTAAGCATGAAAGCGATATAGTGTGCTCCTCTTGTAGACATGGTAAGATGTGTGCAGGTGCACATCCTCCGCTTACTATGGTCATGACAAATGCACCTGGACAACTTCTACACCTTGATACAGTTGGACCATCGAGAGTTCAGTCTTTTGGTGGTAAGTGGTATGTACTAGTGATTGTTGATGATTTCTCTAGATATTCTTGGGTTTACTTTATGGCATCTAAAGATGAGGCTTTTGGTCATTTTAGAAGTCTTGTTCTTAGATTATCTATCGATCATCCAGGATCTCTTAGAGCTATAAGAAGTGACAATGGAACTGAATTTAAAAATTCTTCTTTTGATCTTTTTTGCGCTGAAAAAGGTATTGATCATCAATTTTCATCACCATATGTTCCACAACAAAATGGTGTAGTTGAAAGAAAAAATAGGACTTTGGTTGAGATGGCTAGAACAATGCTAGATGAATATGAAACTCCAAGAAAATTCTGGGCTGAAGCTTTGTCTACTGCATGCTATATTTCAAACCGTGTGTTTTTGAGATCTAAACTTGGTAAAACTGCATATGAGCTTCGTTTTGGACATAGGCCAAGTGTATCTCACCTTAGAGTTTTTGGGTGCAAATGCTTTGTGTTAAAATCTGGAAACTTAGACAAATTTGAAGCTAGATCAACTGATGGCATTTTTCTAGGATACCCTACCCATTCACGTGGCTATCGTGTGCTTGTTTTGGCGACTAACAAAGTAATAGAAACGTGTGAAGTTACTTTTGATGAGACTAGTCTAGGCACTAGTCTAAGTGATACAGGTACAAGTGCATATATTCAGGGGGAGAGCATATTTATTGATGAAGATGAGGATGACGAAGATGAGGTCACAATTCCTACCCTTTCTCCACCTCAAGTTCCTACTACACCCTCTACTACTACAGCTACACTTGGACATCCTCAAGCTACTGCTTCATCTACACATGTTGAAAATGAACAAGAAGATGCTCTAGAAATTTCAGCCCCTCGCCACATTCAAAGGAGACATCCACCTGAGCAAATAATTGGAGATATAAATGAAAGAGTAACAAGATCGAGGTTCATTGATTCTAACTCATATGCTCATTCTGCTTTTGTTGCTTCTTTTGAGCCCAAAGATGTATCTCATGCATTAACTGACGAATCTTGGATCAATGCCATGCATGAAGAATTAGAGAATTTTGAACGTAATAAAGTTTGGAAGCTTGTTTCACCTCCTCCTAATCATTCTATAATTGGAACTAAATGGGTGTATAAAAACAAACAAAGTGAGGATGGTGTTGTAGTTAGAAACAAAGCAAGGTTGGTTGCTCAAGGGTTTACACAAATAGAAGGGTTAGATTTTGAAGAAACCTTTGCTCCTGTTGCTAGATTGGAAGCCATTAGAATTTTGTTAGCTTTTGCTGCATCTAAAGGTTTTAAGTTGTATCAAATGGATGTAAAAAGTGCTTTTCTTAATGGCGACATAGAGGAGGAGGTGTATGTTAAGCAACCACCTGGCTTTGAAAACCCACAGTTTCCTAATCATGTTTTTAAATTGTCAAAAGCATTGTATGGTTTGAAACAAGCCCCAAGAGCATGGTATGATAGGTTGAAGAAATTTTTACTTGAAAAGGGGTTTTCAATGGGAAAGGTTGATAAAACTCTCTTTGTACTTAAGCAAGGCAATGATCAATTATTCGTTCAGATATATGTTGATGATATCATCTTTGGGTGTGCATCTCATGTTTTGGTGACTGAGTTTTCAGAAATGATGAGTAAAGAATTTGAGATGAGTATGATGGGGGAATTGACTTACTTTTTGGGACTACAAGTAAAACAAACAAATGAAGGTATTTTTGTGCATCAAAGTAAGTATACAAGAGATCTCCTGCATCGTTTTGGGATGGAAAACTGCAAGCCTATTATGACACCTATGGGAGCTACTACATCACTTGATCTTGATGAAGAGGGTGAGCCTGTTGACCAAAAAGAGTACAGGAGCATGATTGGTTCACTTTTATATCTTACTGCTTCGAGGCCAGACATACAATTTTCGGTCTGTTTATGTGCTCGCTTTCAAGCTTCCCCACGTGCTTCACATCTACAAGCTGTAAAACGTATTCTCAGGTATCTACACGGTACTCCAAACTTTGGCATATGGTTTTCTGCTTCCTCTTGTATTAGCTTAAGATCTTTTTCTGATGCTGATTTTGGAGGTTGTAGAATTAATAGAAAAAGTACATCTGGATCATGTCATTTTTTGGGAAATTCTCTTATTACATGGTCATCTAGAAAACAATCTTCTGTTGCACAATCTACCGCTGAATCTGAATATGTAGCTGCTGCTTGTTGCTGTTCACAAACTCTATGGATAGTAGCTACACTTAATGATTATAGGATAAATTTGAATAAGGTTCCCCTTTTCTGTGATAACACTAGTGCTATATGTATTGCTAAGAACCCAGTGCAACATTCAAGAACTAAGCATATTGATATAAGATTTCACTTTCTTCGAGATCATGTTGAGAAAGGAACTATTGTGCTTCATCGTATAGATACTGAACATCAGTTGGCAGACATTTTCACAAAACCTTTGGATTCTTCTCGTTTTGCTCTTCTTCGGGGAGAATTTGGGGTGTTACATCCATCTGGGTTGTTTTGAGGGGGAGTCTATATTCTTGTACATACTTCTTTTTGCCTTTTCTATATGGTACTCTTTTGGGTCTTTTTTGGTTGTTTCCAAGAATTTGTTTTGAACCCTCCTAGCTGCTTCTAGAGTTTGAGCCAAATCCTATCCTTTTTGCATTGCATCTCATCATGTGTGATAGAGCATCTTTAAGCTTCATGACTATAGCTATTAGAATAAAATTATGCTCTCTTTGGTATATTTTGTGCGTACATGATAGTGCTCCATGCTTAGGCTCTTTTTGATCACATTGATACATGTTATGAGCTAAGCCTGTTTTATAATCTATGAACATGTCCATAACTTGATGAAAACTTGAAAAAATGTTCACCATTGAGTTGGCACTATCTTGTGTATAGGATGTGTTGAGATCCATGTTGCTATCTTTTGTATGCTAGGTTGCTATGTCTCATGTTTCTTGAGTCATACACTTGACTTGGACAACTTGATACACTTGTGCTAAAAATTGAAATCCAAGTTAAGTTATGAAAAATTTTGAGATGGATCTTTACTGTCCCACGTCAAGGTATCGAGACAGCTTCCCATTGCACTTAGGGATGAACTTGAGCCTTGTAGTGCAGTCCAAAACCACTCGTGACGAGACAGCTTCCTATTGCACTTAGGGATGAACTCGGCGTGGTTTATTAAAAAATACATACTTCTTTGGCGTGATAGTATTGATAACCTCTCACATACACATGCTCCACCTAATGCTTGTGTTACGCTACAAACTCTGATAAAACTTTGATAAAAACACAAGTGTGAAATGAGTCTTTGAGACATGATGTATGACCGTTATATGGGGTAGTTCACTTTTGTATACACTTGCTAGCACTAGATTGATCTCCTGCTTATACTTGCTATGTGCTACTCTCATTGGTGAACACCTCTTTGAATTGCTTAACACTAAATCAAAAGGCTTAAGTATCATACTTTATCTCATTTGATCAGTTTGAGCATTTGCTATGGCTTGTACTTGTTGCTACACACATGACAACACCAACTAGAGCATCTTTTCGCTCTGACTGCTATACTCCTAAAGCTTTGCACTTTCTACATCTCATAGCATTTGTTGAGGGGGAGTTGCAATCTTTAGTGGTGTTGAGCCCACTTTTGCTCTCTTTTGTGCTCCTGATGAATCCATTGTCAAAGGGGGAGAGAGTTTTACACATTGCATGTTCACATGAGTGATTTTGTGAGATAAGAAAGGTGGAGTGATTTTGTGAGATAAGAAAGGGGGAGAGATGATTTCTCTTTTGGATCTTTTGAGATGATCTTTTCATTTTCACTTTGCTTTTGATTTAAAAATGATTTATTGGATGTGAATGCCAATGTTCATTATTTATATTGCCAATGCTTTCATCAAGGGGGAGATTGTGAGATCATGTGATGAAAAATTGGTCTGATATGAAATTGGCATTGCAAAGTGATTTGAATTATGGTATAATTTAATATGCATGTGCTGCTTATATATGGTGATTTGGAATTATTGCATGACATGCTCGTATGAGGTGTTGTGCGGATTGACTTGAGTCAAGTCTTGGACTTGGGCTCGGACACGGTTTGCATGTTTGTTCATGTGCAGATGTTGCTTGAGGCGGAACGTGGTCGATGACGGACTGGAACTAGGTTCAGGAGGAACTGAGGTTTCGGGACTAAGTTCAAGGAGGAACTGAGATCTTATCGGTCGAGGATGTCATGCGAGACGTTTGGGCTAGAGAACACTGTAGATGAAGACGATCACTCCATGAGACGTACATGGAGATGTACGGGCTATGGTGTGGTGATGGTTGAGAGTCATGACACGAGAACATGTAGGGAGTACATGGGAGTGTGTGGTCACGACAGCATTCGAGAGGTGCTAGATGTGCATGCGTGGTGCAGGAGACCGGGTGGTGTTTGTTGGTACTGTGACTTGGTCAGGTAGGCATGCAGACCCGTGCATGTACGTTAGGACTAGTGCTTGGCTCATGTTGGCTGATGGAGTAGCAGCTTGGGTGGCCGGTGGCGCCATCAGAATTTGACCAGGACTTGGCAATTGGCAAGGAGAGGCAATCCGTGCTCATGCAAAGCTTTGTTGGTTTTGTGGCGTAGAGCTCGGTCAAGGTGTAGACTATGTGAATGGTTGTACATGAATTTGAGGCTAAAATCAGCATGCCGTGTCCATGCTAAACATAGCAGGGGTGCTGTGCCTGGCTATAAAAGGACACCAAGGTGTGCACGTCGGTTTGCGAGTGGAGTATAGTAGAAGCAGGCAAGTGCGACGCCAAAGAAAAGAGAGGCAGCGCAGGCTGGGTTTAGCCAGTGGTTGTTTTAGTGCTTCGGGATTTTGTGTAGAATCCTTGTGTGGATGCTTGTAAGTTGCATCTTGTGAACACATTATCAGAGTAATGAAGTCCAGTTCTCTCATATCGATGTGTTGTTAATCTCGTTCTACAGATCAGCTTCTTGATTTACATGTCTAGCTTTTCGTTTTAGATTGATATCTTGTTTGAAAGTTTAGACATGTCTTGTGTTTGATCTGAACTGTCCCAAGGTATTGTGCTCGTAATCTGAAAAGTCTCATTGCATAATTTTTAATATATTTTGCATAATCACAAAAATAAAGCTGGACCAATTCTCGTCACTATCAGACACAGTGACATTGTTTATTTTATATCTCGAGTTCTAGACCTCCGATTGAGATGATTCCATTTGGGTTCATTCACAAATTTCATATAGTTTATTGTGTTAAATTTTGAGATTAATTGGAGCATATTTGGTGGTCGAGTTTATTTATATTAAAAGCACAATGTTCTGTCTAGAATTGAAAAACGAGGCTTAATTCGGTTTTGTGTTTAGGGTGAAGTTTTTAAATTTAATTTTGGCTTCCGCAATCATTCACCCCCCTCTGATTGCCTATCCTAGAGTGAATTGATCCTACAATATATATATATATATTACAGCTCAGGAACCAGACCTTAAATCAAACAAAAAATTATGCAGCTCTTGAACCAAGCCTTGAGCTAAAAATTTCACACCAATACATATCGAATAACATTTATGTAAAAAACTCATCATCCTGTCCTTGCCCTAAAGAGTTGACAGGTGCAACATATCCATCATCAATGTAGGTGTCATCATTATCATCATCTTCATCAACTATGTCTTCATCATTTGGTTGTCATAGGTATAGCTTTTTCAATGATGCTAGCATCTCCGGTCACTCCTTGGAGGTCGTTCCTTGTCCAATTTGTCAACTCTTCATGTTGGCTAGAAATGGTCATGGTCTCCACACCGACATCGAGTGAGTCAATATCAATCTGTCCTTGCTGTTCAGTCTCTTCGGATTCTGGCATGGAAAACAAAGTCCTAGGCTTCATTCTAACAACACTGCTCTAGTTAGATTTATTTGCACATTTGACATAATGGACCAGCAAGCGTGTTGACCACAGAAAAGGTAGCTGATGAAGGTACTACCATGAGAACAAAGATTAGTGCAACCAGGCCTCTTTTCCATAAAAAGAATGGTGCCAATGGGTCACTGAATCATATAATTTCTTCCCAACAACTATTGAGGACTCGTAATCAAATGAAACAACTGCAGGTATGAATACTATGATCATTATATTTCATATCCCAAATGGTATACGATATTTTTGTAGGGTGTACCTTAGTTTACTTTATATCTTTGCTTTGCCACTATGATCATTAAATTTGCACGTGCTTAGTTATTCCATGCACTTAATCACCAAGGTTCCTATATTAAATTAATAATAAATTCTATATGTCTTCATGAGTTGCAGAAAAGCGCGGACACCCAAAATACTTAGAGAAAGCTTTATGCCTATATGCTAGTAATGGACTGCTAGAAGAATGAAGTGCTGATGGGTGATGGAGCTTGAAGCGGTCAATAAGGGAACTCATATTTAGTTCTATTTTATTATGCCAAACATGGTTGCAAACTTGTATACAGAGATGATGTTTTTATTGTACTATGGTCATGTTTATTTTAGCAGTACTATGGTCATTGTGTTATTACTTTGGTTGAGACATATATTTGAAGTTAGTGAAGGTTTGAGTTCTTAGATGTGATGATGAAGTCTATACTCATAGCACAATTATTTTGTAACAAAAATTAAATTTCTAGCTATGAAATGAAACTAAATGTGCTGGCCAAAATGCCCTCGTTGCAACAAACTATCACACAACCACTGTTGTTGTTGCAATATACATTATTTCCACAAACATTATGTGTTGCTATAGGATGTGTCTACCACCAACAATGACTCGTTGCATTTTTCATCTATTACCACCAACAATGACTCATTGCATTCTCCACCTATTACCACCAATAATGAGTCATTGTATTTTTTATCTATTACCACCAACAGTGCTTTATTGCATTTTCTATCTATTACCACCGACAATGATTTGTTGTATTTTCCATCTATTGCGCCCAACAATGATTCATTGCATTTCTCATCTATTACCACCAGCAAATGAACATGGCAATTGTGACTTTAGCCACCAAATGTGCTACGTTGCAAGATTTCTATGATGCAATGGAGTACACTACATGGCAATATGGCCATATTCCCACGTAACTATGGAGTGGCAATAAAGTTATTTTGCAACAAGTTCATTCATGGTAATAATGTCATATTGCACCCACGTGTTTCGTCGCAACAGTGACTCACGCAACCCTTCTGTTGGTAGCAATATCCATGCTTGCAACAATATCGTGGGTGTGTTAGTTTTTTTGTGCATTGCAAAAACCATCATATTGCAACACCACATCAAACGGATGCAAAAAGCTATTGCACCGTTCCAAATGCAACCACTTGTCAATGACCATACATAGATGCAATTGATCCTTATTGCAACCAAAATAGCCATATTGCAACCTAATATAGGCATCACGACAGGGCTGGATCCTAGTAGTGTTTCTCAATAACAATCGAGAAACTCTTGTCATCATAAGTGACAAGCTCTCCCAAGAAGAAACCCATAGGCTTGTCACCTAGAAAGACATAGATTAGGTATAGGCTACTCACTCTATGACCTCACAGGAATTAGTTCCGTTCTCTGCACGCATCGTATCCCTACAGATCCTGATATATCACCATCAAGGGAACCACAACGACGACTTAACAACGCTATGCGCGAGGTTGTTAAGAAAGAAGTCTTAAAGCTTTACCAAGCTAGGATTATTTATCCCATGCCACATAGTGAGTGGGTTAGCCCCGTCCAAGTGGTGCCAAAGAAAGGAGGAATGACAGTCATTAAGAATGAAAAGAATGATCTCATTCCTCAACGAACTGTCACTGGGTGGAGAATGTGCATAGACTATCGAAAACTCAACAAAGCTACAAAGAAAGATCACTTCCCATTACCCTTCATTGATGAAATGTTGGAACGGCTTGCAAACCACTCTTTCTTTTGTTTCCTTGATGGGTATTCCGGGTATCACCAAATCCCAATCCACCTCGATGACCAAAGTAAGACCACTTTCACATGCCCGTATGGAACTTATGCATACCGACGAATGTCGTTCGGATTGTGCAATGCACCAACTTCTTTCCAATGGTGCATGATGTCTATTTTCTCTGAGATGATTGAGAAAATCATGGAGGTATTCATGGATGACTTTACCGTCTATGGAAAAACCTTCGATGACTATTTAGAGAATTTAGACAGAGTCTTACAACGGTGTGAAGAAAAGCACTTAGTCCTGAACTGGGAAAAATGTCATTTTATGGTTCGAGAAGGAATAGTGCTAGGACACAAGGTATCTGAACGTGGGATAGAAGTAGATAGAGCAAAGATCGAAGTCATTGAACAACTTCCACCTCCCCTGAATGTGAAAGGAATCCGAAGCTTTCTAGGCCATGCGGGGTTCTATAGGCGTTTTATCCTCAAATCGCTAGACCCCTCACTAGCCTATTAGCTAAGGATGCACCTTTTGTCTTCAATAATGAGTGCCATGAAGCTTTCTAATTTCTCAAGCAAGCACTCATTTCAGCTCCAATCATCCAACCACCTGATTGGACGCTGCCTTTTGAGATCATGTGTGATGCTAGTGATTTTGCTGTTGGTGCCGTTCTTGGCCAAACAAAGGATAAGAAGCGCTATGCTATATCCTACGCTAGCAAAACCTTGACTGGGCCACAACTCAATTATTCTACCACTGAAAAAGAGTTGTTGGCAGTTATCTTTGCAATAGACAAGTTTAGATCTTACTTAGTGGGAGCAAAGGTAATCATCTATTTAGATCATGCTGCCCTTAAATACTTGCTCACTAAGAAAGATGCTAAACCTCGGTTGATCTGCTGGATTCTTTTACTCCAAGTATTTGACAAAGAAATAAAAGATAAGAAAGGAGTAGAGAATTCAGTAGCCGATCACTTGTCTAGGTTTCAATATAAGGAAACAAATGAGTTACCTATCAATGACTACCTAAGGGACAACACACTCCTCATGGTAACACACTCGGACCCTTGGTATGAGGATATTGTGAATTATATGGTTGCAGGCTTGTTCCACCAGGAGGAGACAAGAGAAAGCTCAAATATGAAGCTCGTTGCCACTTGTGGGATGATCCGTATCTCTATCGGGTTTGTAATGATGGATTGTTACGAAGATGTGTCCCAATAGTTGAAGCCATGATGATCATAGAGAGATGTCATGCATCACCCTATGAAGGACATTATGGAGCATTCCGTACAAATGCAAAGATCTGGCAAAGTGGATTCTTCTGGCCAACAATGTATCAAGATACAAAGGAGTTTGTTAGAAGATGTGCCAGATGTCAGAAACATGGAAATATCAATACTTGAGATGCAATGCCACTCCAGAACAACCTCCAAATAGAGTTGTTTGATGTATGGGGAATTGATTACATGAGACCATTCCCTAAGTCTGGAGATGCTAAATTCATCTTGGTGGCAGTTGACTATGTGTCTAAGTGGGTAGAAGCCTTACCATGTCGAGCTACTGATTCCAAGCATGCCAAGAAGATGTTTCAGGAAGTGATATTTCTAAGGTTTGGGATGCCAAGAATGGTCATAAGTGATGGAGGATCACACTTTATTGATAAGTCCTTCAAATAGTTCCTTGCTGGATATGGTGTCAAACACAATGTTGCAACTCCATACCATCCCCAAACAAGTGGTCAAGCAGAAACATCAAATAAGCAAATCAAGAACATTCTGCAGAAGACCGTGGACGAAATGGGAAAGAAATGGAATTACCAGCTCCATGATGCACTATGGGCGTACCGAACTGCATACAAAACACCCATAGGCATGTCACCTTATTAGCTTGTGTATGGGAAAACATGCCACTTGCCTGTTGAATTAGAATGTAAAGCTCATTGGGCAATCAAGAAATGGAACATGGATCTCTATCTAGCTGGCAAGAATCGTCAGATGCAAATATCTGAGCTAGAAGAATGGAGAGAAAAGGCTTATCATAACTCCAAAATTTACAAGGAGAGAACCAAAAGATGGTATGATAAGAGAATTAAGCATAAGGAGTTCAAGCCTGGAGATAAAGTTCTACTATTCAACTCAAGAGTAAAGTTATTTGGTCATGGAAAACTTAGAAGCGAATGGGAATGACCCTTCAAGGTGATTGAAGTTGCATCTCATGGCACCGTCACACTTCAGGATGATTCAGGTAAGGCTCAAACACCTAACACTTAATCAAGTTCCACGAGTTTTGTTGTCTATTTGAGTTCTGCAGGAATTAAGAAGTTTGAGAACAGTGAGAATTACATGCAAACCATACGAGTGAATGACTATGTCAACATCCAGCTTGGGGAGGGCATCTCCCATGTATCTAGCTAAGTATTTCTTATTCCCTTTTATATCTTAATTTAAGTTTGCTTGCTATAATCTAAAACAAATAAAAAGATGTATAACCATAGAAACCAAATAAATGTTTTCATTGCTATATATGTTAGTTCTATGAAATGTTTAAATAAAAGAGGAGTGTACAAAGTTTTGCCTGCTAAAATGAGTTCCTAGAATAAACTCTTATATGGAAAAGATGAATAGTTGCTCTATCGTAATTCCTTTCAAGTACCTAGTGTTCAACCTCGAACTCTCCTGAGTTTTAGGATATAACTGTTTTGATCTAAGATTTGCTCTAAACCTAAAACTTGTGGGTAGCAAATGCTTGATCTAAGTCTAGGTAGTTGGTGGATATGACGTGGAAAGGTTTTGAGCTGCTTTTTATCATGCTCCTAGAGATGCTAGAGTTCTGGAGAATTTATCTTTGAAAATCTAAAATTGTTGCATGATGAGTTCCTGTATGACGAGAGTTTAATTCCTACCACAGCCATATATACATGCTCACTAGATTAGGAAAGACTTTCGCTTGTT
Organism: Saccharum spontaneum; assembly: GCA_022457205.1. NCBI lineage: Eukaryota > Viridiplantae > Streptophyta > Magnoliopsida > Poales > Poaceae > Saccharum > Saccharum spontaneum. Next base: position 35,251,640 of record CM039584.1, read on the forward strand.
AGCTTAGCTACTTGTAAGCATTGAGTGTGGTCAGTCTATGTTGACCCTAAGGGATTAGTCATGCGGTTAAAATCAAGATTCATATGCACTCCACCTACTTATGCTGCTTCTACCCTGGAAGTACGCATCTAAATATTTTCCATTAGACACATCCCAATAAATTGTTCTACTCCTACACTGGGAGTGAACAAAACCCTTCATCCATTGCTAGCCCCTTTTGTTATAAGCTTTAGATTCATATTGCTTCCTCTTATCTATGTTTCAAAAAGAGTCTTGGGAAGTATTTATTCTATTCAGTTCCTATTCAAAAAAAAGAGAGAAGAAAAAAAAGAAAAAAAGTGAGAAAGAAAATAAAGAGAGAATAAAAGGACAAGGGTCCTAACTATGAGAGATTTTCAGCAACCCAAGTTCTCAGCAAGTTCTTGAAAGTTCAAGAGAGGTATAAATTTCCTTCAAGGAGCAAAAGTAGAATTAGATGTTCACCATTATTCTTTTACCCCCTTTACCGCTTCATTTCCATCTACCATCACTCAACCCATATATTTAGGACCACACACATGCACATCTTGATTTGACTGTATGGCCGGACTTGTCCCTCTGGATCCATGTGTCTGACTATGTAATAAATGTTTATAAGTATGGATTCCTTGTCTCCCCACCTACGAGCTCCATATAAGCCTATTAGAAGTAGGGTGAGAGAGAGAGGGCATAATGTTACTATGCCTAATGCCACAAATACCACATATCTTGAGAGAAGAGAGAATGCATATACCATAAATGCCTTGATGAGGATCCAGAAATACCACAAAGGAGAGACATGAAAGGGTCATACACAGGAATCTTTGAGTTTTATTTGAAAATCTTGCAAAAAAAAACTCCAGAATAATAGTTGATCAAAGAGTTTGAGACATAGCGTTTGACTTGACCGTTCTGTCTTTCAACTGCTCAAGACCCAAGTGACGGCTACAAGCCCCATGGTAAAAGGTAATATGAGTAAGTCTGAAATCAGGATAGTTCGTTCTAATCCGGAGGAGAGTTCCTGTTTGAACGCATGTGTACTTTTAAGGCATGAAAGCATTGTAGTAACTCCTAATCCAACGTTGACATTTGCTTTGCTCAGGGACTAGCAAAGGTTAAGCGTAGGGGAACTTGTTGATGGTCACTAATGCTCATTTTTAACCATCAACTATTGCATAAAATAGCATGAAATAAACTACCATGCATAGTTGTAGGGTTTGAAACTAACGAGTTCCACGAGTTTTGGAGAATCTATGTTTTACAAGGGTTAAACTGAAAAAGGACCAGAATTACTAAATAGAAGTATGTCAAGTGATGAATTGGAGTACACCATTACGAAGAGCTCATTGAGACACATGAAATAGAGTTTTAGTTCACTCAAATCGGAGTTCAGACGACAAAGTTACGCCTTTCGGAAGATTGCAAATGGGCTTCTAGAGCAGTCCGGAGTAAATTGGGCATATCTCCTTCATCCGGACTCCGTTTTTAGTGATCCAGAACTTTTTGGAAAGCTAACGAAAAGATCTAACAGCCCACACTAAATATGAGCCCATTTGGGCCAAGGGATGGGGCGGCCGCCCAGGTCCTGCAGCGAATCAGACTCCGTCTCGCGGATCCTGCCTCCACCGCCTTTGAGGATCAATAAAAAGTCGTTGATGAAGGTTGGTTTGATCCAAGGGTTGTGATGCTTCCAAGAGGGCTATATAAGTAGCCCCTAGGATCCCCCTAGGCACCATATCTCTTCTACAGATCAAAAGCTAGGGTTTCAATTCTCCATCCAAGTAGAAGAGGGTCCCTCTAGTTCATCTAGTTCTAGTTCTAGTTCATCTAGTTGTATCTTGAAAATAGGGAGAGAGGAGGAGAGAGCTGAGGAGGAGCCGGATCTATTAGATCTTCCTTAACATTGTACTTTTGCAGCATCTGGTTCATCATTCAACAATCTCCAGGTTCTTCAATTATTATTTCTAAGTTCTAAGTTCTTATTTAATTCTTACTTTATTCTATTTACTTGAACTTCGCTTGTATTTGAGTGCTCTAGTTATAGTACTTGACTAGAGTAGTAAACCCTAGCATAGACATGGTGTCTAGGCTATAGTTTACCTGAGTTTGCGCTCAATCTCACGGTTAGTTGTGGTAGCCCTCAGAGGTGACAGCTTTGTCCGGCCATTGCAATCCACCCCGTTTGGGTTGATGTTTTGTAGAGCTTTTGGCAGCCTTCCCCTGACTACTTTCTTCCTAGTCTCTTTCGAGAGTCGGAAAGGTACTATTGCTCCATAGTAAGTAAAGTATAGTAAGTCAGATCTTGATCTACCATTCAACTTAGAAAACCCTAGAAAGTTTCTCTCTACCCACCAAAAATATATATATCTTTCTTCTCTTTGGATGACCTTGATTCTCTAGTAGACTTCACGTTCCCCGTGGAAATCGATACTCTGGAATACTCCCAGGTGAAAGCTACATCGGTATCTGTGCGCTTGCGGATTATTCTGTGTGCGTTTAAAATACCCAACAGTAGTTTGCAACATGGGGTGTAAGTAGGATGCTCTCGAATTTATGATGTATTTACTATGTTCATTTGATCTAGTCCATGTTTGCTTGTCTTCATGTTTGTACCAAGGAAACATAGAAGTATAGCATGTGAAACATCTGCTTATGTAGTTTGCAACATGGGGTATATGCAGGATGTAAATAGTGCCAGCATGCAACAGCAAACATTCGTTGGACTGCCACAAAATGCTGCAAGCTCGAGCAATAACAATTGCAGTCACACAAATGTTCATACATCATGTGGAATTGTTGCTGAAGTAAGATCTTTTTACTACATCAAGCATTGTTTCATTAGTTTCCTTTAAGGAAGGTGCATATGTGTGTCATGCTTAAAACTTTTGCAACATTATTTTGCAGGGCCAAGGTGAAATTGATATCAATTAGAGTGTCTCCAATAATGCCACTGATGTGCATGGCTATATTGATGTGGATGTGCCATCTGAGGAAGTTTACCATGAAGAAGAAGATGTTGTGTGTTCACAGCCTGTTTTGCCATTTGTCGGGATGGAATTTGACAGTGTTGAAGAAGTGAGGAGAATTTACAATGCTTATGCATTCAAAATGGGTTTCAATCTCTGGGTTGCATCATCAAGGAACAGTATTGTTACTAAAGAGCTTATTAGGAAGGAATTTGAGTGCACACATGCCAGAAGGTCAGATAGTGAGCAGGAGGACAACACTTCAACTAGCACGACGACCAATGATGTATCAAAAGCTAAAGCCTCAAAGAGGAAGAGCTCGACCAAAGATGTAGCACAAGCTAAGGCCTCAAAGAAGAAGAGTTCTTCGGTTGTACTGACCACAGCATCAAAGAAGTACAACACTGTCAAGAAATACGACTGCAAGGCACATATGGCAGTTGGTCTTCGGGACGGTAAATGGAGAGTGGTTGTGATGAAAGTAGAACACACACATCTCTCGGTGAAACAGATTGGAAGAAGGAAACAACTAAGGTCCCATCGATGCATTTCATTTGCAGATTATGAGCTTCTGAAGACACTTCACCATAGGAACATTAGCACCATGCAAATCATGGCTGTGCTTTCTGATTTTCATGGTGGGATTAGGAACTTGTCGTACAACAGCAAGGACATTTCAAACTTGAGGAGTCACCTGAGGAAGGGAGTTCATTTAAGAGATATGGAGACAACATTGGAGTATTTCTAGAAGCAGCAGTCTAAGAGTCCAACCTTTTTTTATGTGGTGAAGATTGATAGTGGCAATGCTGTTAGGGGGCTATTTTGGGTGGATGGAAGGACAAGGGAGATGTACAAGACTTTCAGGGATTGTATCTTTTTTGACACAACCATTTGTGTTAATAGGTATAACATGCCATTTGCGTCCATAGTTGGTGTGAACAACCATTTGCAGAGCATATTGCTTGGTTGTGCCTTGCTTCCGGATGAAACGACTGAATCATTTATCTGGGTATTCCGAACCTTGAAAGAAGCAATGGGTGGGCTTGAACCAAGGAATATAATGATAGACCAAGATAAGGCCATGAAGGCTGCAATAGCGCTGGTGTTCCCTAATGCTGTACATAGATGCTGCAAATTTCATGTAGTGAGCAAGGCTTATGAGAAACTTGGTTGGCTGATCAACTCTAGTGAAGAATTTGCTAATGAGTTTGATTCTTGCATTAATCATGTTGAGACACTGGAAGAATTTGAGCTCATGTGGCATAGCTTGGAGGAGAAGTACAACCTGCATAAGAATGAGGCATTTAGAACATGTTAATTGCTATGACAATGTGGGCGCCAGTATACTTTAGGAAATCATTCTTCTCTTTCACAAGCACTACAAGCATTACGGGAAGGTCGGAAAGTATGAATTCACTCTTCAAGAAGCTAGTGCATCCACAAGATTCAGTGCTGCAATTTGTAACACAATATGAGTACATCATGGATACAAGGATTGAGAAAGAGAATCTTGAAGCTGCAAGGGTGATATTTTAGAACCACCGCTTTGGGGGAGGTATGCATTTGAGAAGCAAGCGGCTCACTTCTACACTAGGAGTGTTTTCTTCAGATTCCAGGAGCTGTTACGTGACTCAACATCATGCAAGAAGGGGCAAGTCACTGTAGAGGGTGAAGGTGTTTCCATAGAGATATTGAAACAAGTGCGCAGATGCGGTCAGCTAACATGGAAAATCTACAATGTTTCAGTCCAAGATAATGCAACAGCATATTCATGCACCTGCAATATGTTTGAGCAAGATGGACTTTTATGTCCCCACATTCTGAAAGTATTCACCAGCTACGATGTAGAACAAATTCCAGAGAAATACTTGCTTAGAAGATGGTCAGAGAAAGCAATCATAAAGATCAGTGAAAACCTCTTGTCACCTGAAACTTGTTTTGGTGTTGTTGCAACCAACAAGCTCAGATATAATGCATTGTGTAGAAAAATGAGTGGGCTAGTAGCAGATGCTTGTTTTGCTCCTGACAAGTATAAAATTGCTACACACGGGATAGACAAGGTTTGGAAAGATGTTAAGGCAGCCTGAAGTGCAGCAAGTATGGAAGTAGATGAATGCCAAGGACAAAGGACGGTCAACGCAACCATGGTGAACAACCCTCCCGCCAATGACCAAAAGGAAGGCCAAAGGATAAAGTGGAAAGGAAGAACTTCAAAGTGAGAGAGAAAGCTATAAAGATGAGTAAATAAAAGAAGAAGAAGGGAAGTAAGAAACCTCCCCCATGCTCCTATTACCATGAAGATGGGCATAGTGTTCAAATATGCAAACACATGCAAACGACACAAGAGATACTGAAAGCAATGAAAGAAACGGGGTTGAAGCTCTAGTTTGAGTTCTTGTTCATAATTAGGTCATAGCACTAGATCATTTTTAATTTAATTTATAGCATTTTACAATAAAATTAATTGCTGCTCTTGCAAGTGGTGTTCAAAAATGTGATGTATCAAAGTTTGAGTGGATGTACCCTAAAGACTACCCACAGTAAAAGACAACTGCATGTGGTGAAGTATGGCAAAAAGCACATTAGTGTTCTATTATGCCATTTTCTAAGACTGTAATCGATCATGTTGAATTGGTAGTAGCAGTCTATTGCAAGTACCTGAATCATATGTTGCAAGTACCTGAATCATATGTTACATCTGAAAAATATGGTCATGAAAAAGCATAATTTCACTATTGTTACATCTGAAATGCTTTAATGAAATAGCCGAATCTCACTACTGTTACATCTGAAAAATGTGGTCATGAAAACAACAAAAATTCACTACTATTACATCTGAAATGCTCTAATGAAACAGCCGAGTCTCACTACTGTTACATTTGAAATCCTCTAATAAAACAACATAAATTCAGTACTGTTACATTTGAAATGCTCTAATGAAACAACCGAGTCTCACTGTTGTTACATCTGAAAAATGTGGCCATGCAACAGCAAAGGTTGACTACTGTTATATTTGAAATATTATGAAACAGCCAAGTCACTATTGTTACATATGAAATTGTGGCTATGCAAAGGCAAAGGTTGACTATCAGATCGTGCATATGGTCAACATTGTTGCAAAAGTGGACAAACATTGACAAGCATGGACCAATAGAAAAAGAATTGTTGCAACACAAGCTAAAGAACTAACCAACATTTTTAGAAAGATGTTCACAGTACACAACATTGCAACACTAGCAGACTTTAGTTGCTACCAAAAGTAGATCAACATCATGCCTGGATGTTTCCAGGGTATGATGACCTAAGATTACAAGCATTCATATATTGCCACATAGCATAACAGGACTCCATATTTACAAGAATTATGGTGTTTCAACGCACATCGTTCTCCTGACACCTCCTAAGGTACATAGCATCAACTTGATCAAGTCTTCTAGGTATCATACTTCTTCACAAAGTCATCTAGCTTAACCACATTGCATTCTGATAGAAGGAGTATTGCAATAGCGTGCTTCCTGTACTCTAGCACCGACCTCTGGGTAGAGAGATAATGAAAAAAAGAAAAGGAGAGCAAAACTGAGCAAGCATATTTAGAGACAAGAAATAGGAGTTGCAAAAATAAGAAAATTTTAGGATGAAAACACATACTTTCTCAAGTGATGAAGCTACAAATCTTCTTGCCATCCCATGTGTCCATATAATCCATTATGTACAGCCCGCAGTCAAACCTTTTAAGAAAAAGGAACAATAAAACATGTGAACATCCAATCATTAGGCGATAATGACGAGGGAATGCTAAATTGGAAACATACAAATTCCTTTGTTTAGGATATCTATGTCAGTTTTGAGGACCCCATGTTTTAGTGTTGTGGCTGCAAAATTCTGAATCTAAAAAACAATGAAACAATTGAGGAATACACATGCAACACATAATCAAGAGCTACTTCAACAACTGAAAAATGAATGTGCAACATGTACAGGAGGCAGTGACAAATTAGAAAACACCAGGTGACACTAGATTTTTAGAATCCTCTTATTTGGTATTTTTAGCTTGCTAGCTAAATTATATGCACTTCATATGTCATCACATGTGTTGAAATTTACACCAAGAACCACAAATATGTTGCAACAGGTAATCGAGAGTTATTTCAACAAAGGTGGAATGAATGTGCAACAACTAAAAGTAAAAGCTACTTGAAACACCCAAGAAACACGGGATATAGTAAGGAAGCCACTTACCAAGTGTTGGGCACGCTTCAAACATGTGCTCTCCTTGGAGGCACTCAAAGAGTCAAAGAAAGCAATTTGTTTCATGAACATACTAACACAAAGAAGCACCAAGTGGTTCTCAAATACTATCGGAAAGAACATCTGCATAATATGGTTATGTAAAATTAAATAAATTAATGTGGCACCTTTGACAACATCGTTAATCGTATTTCATTGAAACCAAACAATGTATATACAGCTCACATACGATCCATCTTGGCGATAGTCCATTTTTCGTTTATATTGGTGTAAATGTTCTTGCAAGTCCCATCATGTTTGAAAGAAGCTAGATCCACACTCATGAAGTCCTGTCTAGCACAAATAAAAAGAAAAAAAAAGCTAAATAAAAGATGAGTTCCAGGAATTCAGTTTGAAATGGAAATTCACAGGTATTGTATCATTACCGTGACCAACTGGGGGAAAGCAAATTTTATCTCTTGTTTTTTTTCTCTTCATACAATTGAAGGTGGTCAAGATTGAACTGGTAACTCCACAAGGCTATTACATTTTTACCAACCAATCCCCTTGGCTTGAAGGAGTCAGAGAACTCATTGTACGTAACATGGAAGCCATCGATATCAATGAAAGGTGGCCTTGTAGAAAAGAAAAGGCGATATAATTACCACAACCGATGTAAAATAAACAATGAACACATAATCAAAACCTACTAGAAGAAAGATGAGCGAAGTGGCAAACCAATAGAAGCTTGTTTTAACAGTTGAAAAATACACTTGCAACAATTAAATAAAGCTATGGCTACAAATACTTGAACACATATGAATGAAGTAGAGTCAGTTTTTATTTTTTGTTTACAAAAAATGAAGACTACAGAGGTGGCAAACAAGCAAAAGCTAACTGATCACTTAATGCAACAGGTATGAATGAAGTATGGAAAGAAAAAATAGAGCTATGGAAACAAAAAATAGAGCTAGTTTCAACACATGAATAATACATCCACAATAACTAACCAAGCCTAATGCAACATATATTGACAGCACATTAAACAGGGCATAAGTGTAGGACAAGTCAAAGTGAAAAAAGGTAGGGGGAGTTAGGAGTGGGTCAATTCAAGGTTGGCTTTCACCCTCTATCTTGAATCCCTGATCAAAAGCTCTTTTAGCCAAAAACGTGTTCCAAATTTCTTTGGTATCATCATCACCACCCTTGGGTCTTTTTTGCTTCAGCGCAAGGCCAACATAAATTCTTTTCCTCTTCTTTCTATTCCTTTTTTCGATTGTGCTTGAGCCTGTTTGTCTGTCCATGGAAGTCTCAATGCTGGTGTCTCCTGGATGAAAAATCAGGGCTGAAGTATATGGAAACATATGTACTGAAACATATATAGATAGCTACTACAACATATGAGATAGTACCAATGAAATAGTAGAAAATCAGGGCTGAAGTATATGGAAACATATGTACTGAAACACATATGGATCGCTACTGCAACACATAAGGTAGTACCAATGAAACAGTAAAAAATCAAGGCTGAAGTATATGAAAACATATGTACTGAAACATATATAGATAGCTACTGCAACACATGAGGTGGTGCCAATGAAACAGATTAGCAAAGTTATTGTAATGGGACTACAAAAGAATATAAGACAAAAAGGGAAAAAAGGATGTGTCAAATAAAAAAGCCACATTTGAACACATAAATGAGATGGATGAAAAAATCAGAGTGTTTACCAGTAGGAGTAGGGCTTTTGGATCTTTCTCCACAGATATCTTCGAACTCTGGTTCATCAGGTTTGAATAAGTCAAATGAAGGGATATCATGTACATATGAAGGGACTGATGGTTTGCAAGGAACTAGACCTCTTTTACTCTCGTCTGGTGGGATTGGTGGAGAGGAAGCAATTGGACCTTTTGTACTCTCCTCTGGTGGGATTGGTGCAGGGGAAGGAACTGGACCTTTTGTACTCTCCTCTGGTGAGATTGGTGGAGGGGAAGCAATTGGACCTTCTGTACTCTCCTCTGGTCGGATTGGTGGAGGGGATGGAGTTGGTTTATCTATTCTGTCCTTTGGTGGGATTGGTACACTAGAAGTACTTGCATGTCCTGTACTCTCTAGTGGGCTGGATGGTTGTTTGGGTGACTCAGTAGGTGAATCTATTGGATCTGGTAGAGGATATGCATTTTGGCATTATCATTTGAAGGTTTCTTTAGCTGGCACATCTTACTTGCCGAATCAACAACATCATTCAGATGTTTGTTCAGATGGATCAACTTAGAAGCCAACTCAGCACCACGCTTTGCCATGATCACCTTTCCTTGCTCTTTCATTGCCTGTGCAAGCTCATCAAAATCTTTCTCCACCAAAGAATTATGCTGAGCCAATAGAACTTGGTATTCTTCAGGAAGGGACTGCAATAAAATAATATATGCAATGTCAAACATAGGAAATTGCAAACACATATATACATATATATTTGCGCAATATAAAATAGGGTCATTAACACATGTAGGAAATGACACAACAACATATGAAGTGGAGTAAATGAAACATAGGGGAAATTACACTGCAACATATGAATGCACATTGTGCAACATGTATGGAAATTATGAGAGGGTTTTGACAAAATCACCTCAATGGCAACCGCAGGAGTATCAACTAGACGGCGGCTGGAAGTGCCTGGGCAATCCAGCCAGTCCTTAAGACCTGGCTGCACGAGCTCTTCTTCTTCTTCAGGCATTGGTGGCGGGGGTGGCCCCACGGCCTCTTCTTCAGGCTTTGGTGGCAGGGGTGGAATGTAACCAGTCATGGGCACCGGGGTAGGGTAGGGGCTAGTCATTCGGAACTAACAATGAATGAAGATATATTATGTCAAGAAATAATATAATGACTAAAGGAAATGACCAAAGATGAATGAAGGTAAAAAAGCATCAAACGCACAGGTTGCCGCCCATATGCATTAAGTTGCAGCCTACTGCTGTCAACACTTTCAACGAATTTAAAGTCGTTGTTGGTGACATGGCAAATGCGTGGGATAGAATAATTGATCTTGTGAGTTGCCTGGTCAGCCGGTATGTCAAGGTGGTCCATGTACGCAATCTACATACAACCAAAAAAACATGAAGGCCCCACATTTGGGAAATCAGGGTTGTAGTATATGGAAAGCACATGTAATGAAACATGTATAGATAGCTACTACAACACATGAGGTAGTAGCAATAAAACAGTAGAAAATTAGGGCTGAAGTATATGGAAGCACATGTACTGAAACATACATAGATAGCTACTACAACACATGAGGTAGTAGCAATGAAACAGTAGAAAATCAGGGTTGAAGTATATGGAAACATATATACTGAAACATATATAGATAGCTACTGCAACACATGTGGTAATAGCAATGAAATAGTAGAAAATCAGGGCTGAAGTATATGGAAACATATGTACTGAAACAAATATAGATAGCTACTGCAAGACATGAGGTAGTACCAATGAAACAGTAGAAAAATTAGGGCTGAAGAATATGGAAACATATGTACTGAAACAAATATAGATAGCTACTGCAATACATGAGGTAGTACCAATGAAATAGTAGAAAATCAGAGGTGAAGTATATGGAAACTTATGTACTAAAACATATATAGATAGCTACTTAAACACATGAGGTGGTACCAATGAAACAGATTAGCAAAGTTATTGCAATGGGACAAAAGAAAAAGAATATAAGACAAAAGGGAAAAATGAACATACCGCCAAAACAGCAAAGCAGGAGCCAACGTAGGGGCTTGCGGCAGCACCTTCAGTTTCAGGACCACGGGTCTGGTACTTTTAGACTTGATTCATCAACTCATCAAGGTTGTGCCCAGCCCAGTCAAATGATTTGATTTTAGAGATATCCTGTAAGTTGTACAAGTACCGTGGGGTGGTTGCATTATCTGTTCCTAGGCAGAGTACAAACCCTAAGGCAAGCAACATGAATGCCCTCATAAAGAGTCTTTGTCCTTAGGTTTAGTCAACACCTCCATGCACTTAGGCCACTTCCCTTTGAATCCATCCAAAAAAGGCTCCTGAATCTTCTGGAATGCTTCATATTGATCGGTGAAGTATGCTTAACATGCTCTTCTCCTCTAGGCACACAAAGAATGTTGTAGATAAGCTGCTTGTCAAATACAATGACTTTATGTTTGAGCCTAAACTCTCTCAAATCAACATCAATGTGCTTCTTGATCAATGCAACAAGCTTCACAGGGATGGAAAACTCAGACATGGCAAGTAAAGCACCAAAACCAACCTCTTCAATCCACCCAATCTGATCTTGACTGAACTCGTGGTCATGGATCCTATGGACTAAAAATCTTGTTGTGAAGGGGTCTCCATTGCCTTTGCCTTTGGTTTTGGGAGCATTAATTCCTACGTAAAAAAGACAAAGAAACAACATATTAAAATCAAATCAAAAAATTGGGGTACACAGTTCATAATAACGCATAAAAAAGTAGACACAAGTTGCTACATGTTCCAACACGCAGGTGCACAGCATAGATGCGCCGATAACACATAACTTTTTAAAAATGAAACATGCCAATATATAGACGCCCTATGGTTGATTGTTGCAAAAAAATATATGAAGAAGGCATGAAACACTGGACATATCATGGTGAAACAACACAGACAGCATAATGAAACATGTTCAAAGTTTTTATCCAACACTAACCCTAGCAGGAATCAGCATACATGTTCAAAGTTGCTATCCAACACTAGCCCTAGCAGGAATCAACATACATTTGATCATATATGATAAATAGAAAATCCATTGGAGATGCAGTAAAGATTAATGGCATGTCTGATCTCAAGATTTCAATTATATTCCTTCAATATTTGCAGTCATTGCACATATGCATCAACTACCTAGCAAGCACCACCAATATACATTGAACACCCTATCATCCTGTGTATTGCATTTATGAATTCTAAAAATGTGCATATCAGATGCTTCAGCTACCCATGTTTGACACCATACCTTCCTGGTTCGGGACCTTCTTCATTGGAGATTTCTTCATAGAGATGTTGCTTCGTCCTTTGCTCGAAGATGCTTGTCCTGCCTTGCTGTTGGGGACCTTGCTCACTGTCAGACACCCTCGTGCCCTGCTATTGGGGACCTTCCTCACTGCTAGACGCCCATGACCACGTCCCCGCCCAGCATCTGCCTCCTCGTCGGTGCTGCTGGGCGAGTCGCCCCTGACGAGCGACACATCCCGGCCTGATCTTGTATGCATCACTCGGAACTAGCGTTTGATCATGGTGGAGAAGGAGGAGCGGGCGGGAGGCAGGCAACCGGCGTCGTACCTACACCGCTAGGGTTGGGGTGACATGCAACTGTCGCAATCCTTGTGAAGGCGGGCCGCGCGATGCAGGTAGTCATGGCGGGACGATGGGACGGTGGAGGTGATCAGCGAAGGTCAGGGCGGAGTGGAGCGGCATGGTGGACCAGGTGCGGTAGACAGACGCCGCGGTGGGGTGGTACGGTGAGCAGGAAAGGCGGGTGGTGCGGTGGAGGAGGGCGGCGCAATGGAGGCGGGCGGCGCGGTTAAGGCCGCCGTGGCAAGTGGATGGCGCGGTGGAGGTGCCGCGCCACGTGGTGGAGTCTGCGGACGGCGAGGTGGATGCGGCCACGACCGCGGTCTAATGAGGTGCCGATTCAGAGTGAGTGAGGAGTGGGGAAAACTGCTCCCTAGGTGCCTGGGCCGCCCGTCAGCAGGCCCAGCAGGGAGGCCGCAGGCCCAGCGAGGTTGTGTCCGGATGCGTGCGGATCGGCCGGACGCCCTACATCGAGCATTTCCGCAAAAATATCAATCTTGGGAGAGATCGAACCGTGCCCCCTGCATCTGGCCGTAGTAAGACCAAAATTTTAAATAGCTGGCTATAGCTGGAGCTATAGTATGCTATAGTTGCTGGGCAATACTATAGTTAAGTTATACCACTTTTAGCGCTAAGAAAAGTAAGAGGCTAATACTCGGAGATAACCAGAGATTGCTGCTAAATGGGCCATACTGCAGCTAAACTATTGTTGGGCCAGCAAATCGACCACGCGGCCCAGTAAAGCCTCCCTCACCCAATCCATCCGTCCAACGTAACCCTATTGGCACTCAGGTTGTCACGCACTCAGCTCGTTGCTCTTGTCTCTCTCTACGACGGCGGCGGCAGTTGCTTCCGGACTTCAGAGATGGCAGCGACTACTTCTAGAGACGGCGGCACGGCGTCCGACTCCTCTCCCCAAGTGGCATGGCACCAAAGTCCTCTTTCTCTCCCCCCGAGCGGCGGTGGCCGCTGCTTCTGATGCTCGGAGCCTCGATGGCGGCGGTGGACCAGAGACGGTGGCGCGGCCGCATCCCATGCCTCCTCCTCTCCCCCACACGGCGCGACACCAGTCCTCTTCCTCTCTCCCAAGCGGCGACGGCGGCTGGAAAGCACATGTGGCAGTGGAGTCAGCACGAGCGGCTGCGGCCTGTGGCTGGAGCAGAGTAGCAGACTAGATCAACCAAGTAAATTTCTTCTTTGCTAAGCTGCTCATTTGAAATTAGTATTACTGGTTGTTCACATAATTTAAAGATCAGTTGTACATTGTAGGATCTATGCTTGATTGCTTGTTCAAGCAAATAATTAAATATTTATGACATGATTCTGTGTATTTTTTTTTCAATTTTTTTTTTTGCAAAAACAGCTAAATGTCTTTGTTTCCTCCTCCTAAACTTTAGCGCTGTCCCATTGGATATTTAGACACATGCACGGAGTATTAAATATAGACTAATTACGAAACTAAATGCACAGATTGAGATTGTTTTGCGAGACGATTTTTTTAAGCCTAATTAGTCGATTTGACAATGTGATAGTATAGTAAACATATGCTAACAACGGATTAATTATGCTTAATAAGTTCGTCTCGTGAATTATTAACGGATTATGTAATTTATTTTTTTATTAGTATCCAAACACCCCATGCGACATCTCTATGTGACACCTCCTAAACTTTAGTCTCTAGATCCAAACACCTCCTTAGCCGCAGCTATAGCTGGCTATAGCTGTCCTTAGCTGTTGGCGAGGACATCAGCTAAGAGGCTTAGCCGGCTATTTAAAACCTTAAGAAAGACTACCACCCAAGCTACAGCTACAAACGTTTGGTGTATGGGTGATATCCACAATCATATTTAATAAGGGCAGACATAGAGAAATACACCGTAATTAATCACTCTTTGTATGCTAAATCATGTCAAAACGAACTTATTTCTAGGGTGGAGGGAGTAGTTGTTTTTTTAAAGTATACAACCTGTTCGCTTTGGCTAATCTGGCTAGCTGAAAGTACTGCTGGCTGATTTTTTATAAAAGAAAAATACTGCTAGCTGACTGGCTAATTTAGCTGATAATCTCAAGCGAACAGACAGATAGTTATTTGAGAATAAATAAAGCAGAGAATACTGGGCTAACTAGTCCCAAACACATCGCTTTCCCGCGTTGTCTTTGGTGATATATATGCTTTGGTTGGTACTCGCTGCACGCCACTCTTTTGTAGCAAGTACTGGTTTTTCTTTGGTGCTAGGAGTATATGCTAGCTAGTAGTGTTTTTAGTTAGAGAGATCGAGTTACTCTTTTCCACTCTGCGTTCACACGTACTGAAAGTACCTGGCCTAGCATGGCCGATCGAGCAGGTACGGTATATATGAAGCTTCAGCGAAATTATTTATGACTAGCCAGCCGCAATTTGCCTCCTTTTTTCCTAGGATTTACACTTGGAAATTTCCTCTCCATTCTCATCATCTGCTCCGTCGTACTTACGCGCTCCCTGCAACAAATTCAGATGTTCATTCAGAAAGTGCGCCCATAGAGGACAGAATCATGTTTTGTTTTGGTGTGGAAACACATGTACTAAGGCAGAGCTATGACGGTCGTATTAAAAGTTGTTTCTGAATTCTTATGCCACTTTGTACAAAAAGCAGAGCTATGACGGTCGTATTAAAAGTTGTTTCTGAATTCTTATGCCACTTTGTACAAAAAGCTTTGCCTGATATGATCCATGTTAGATCTTATTAAATCTTGCAGGAGCTGTCATGCGCTGGTATCAGTGGTGGTTGCCTAGCTTCCAACTGACACAGTCCTGCTGCTTACGAATTGAGTAACAGCTACTCACCAAACCTTTTCACACCCAACATAGTACTACTAGCACTAGAGAGTTATAGTTATACTGATGCCACGTAAAAGGAATGGAGCTTAATTTCTTCCTTCCTTCCTTAATTTGACCATGCATGAATATATTACTGTTTTATTTTACTACCTGTCAAAATAATGTTTGGAGATGAAAAATCATTGTAGCCCGTCGATCGTCTGTAATGCAAACACACAACGTAGCGTATCATGATTCATGAACCTGCTAGCTTCTGCCTTAAGCACAGGAGGAAGGCATCAATCAACATCAACCAAGATATGTTAAGCCCCTCACACATGGACGGACGGCACACATCCCCCCAATGAATCTGGGAGTGGTTATATGCCAGTTGCCCACTGTGATGATGATGACCGGTTCAATCTGCCCTTTGCACGCCTCAGAAGTCAGAAAGCCACAATACATCAGACAGCATCATTAGCAATTTGTTGCACATGCATTGCATCGATCCAGCATGCAGATCCACGATTATATATAGTACAAGCTAGTATGGAAACAGTAGCTGAAGATACAATAACATACTGTACTCGAATTCGAATGACAGGTGTTTGTTTAGTGACAGAGATATACACTACCATATAGGAGTACTATATATAAGTATATACACTGGCAACTAGCGCTTTAATTTGCTCAATCATCATGTCATGTGCTGCGGGTATCAGAAAGCATCTCTTTATCGGCCGTTATATGAGTCATTGGGACATGTACTTCATGTCCGAGATGCCGTTATATAAGAAACTATACACGAGAACCAAGACGCGAAGAGATATGTTAGCACTGCTCACCATCCGACACAAGAAGGGTACCAGGTGCCTGAAGATGTGTCCGTATCCAGGTCCATTCGAGAGCGCAGGCCCAACCCGTGAGTTGCCGGCCCACAATAGGTATCAAGCGTAGCTCATAGTACTTAAGCTGGAGGGAACAGAGGAGAAGGGGGAGGAACCATCAGGGCCGGCCCTGAGATTTCAGGGGCCCAGGGCGAGACTAAAAATTGAGGCCTCTTAGAACATTTAGTTTGGATGCTGGATTTGCTAAAATTCGGTGCCTGAAGTTTAGTTTTCTTTTAGGCGATAGTTATTGCACATATTTTATATTAAAATTGCAAATTCCGTTCAATACAATTTCTGTAGGCGCAATCCGCAATTTTTGGTATCGAGAGTAAAAAAAATCGCTAGACAAAACTACAAATCTGATAAAATATGATTTGTGCTGGCACAAAGATAATTAACAATTTACAATTATTTTTATAGGAACTTAGGAAGATAAGGACAAAAATTTAATGTGTTATGACACACCGACAAATAACAAGTAAGAGTATTGGTAGTATAAGAGTGTTGTCTGAAATCAACTTAAATTTTAGGCACCTGAAATATAGGAGAAGTGGCTAAAAATAGTCATCTGGCATGCATTACATACTCTCCTTCACTTTTTAAAAAAATTATCTTGTCATATAATGCTTATCCTCCTCCTGGATGTCCAAATTCTTATCTACGGCAAGGCCTTGCTATCAGGATTAGTAGTACTCCCTCCGTTTTAAATTATAAGTCGCTTTGACTTTTTAGTTCATCCATTTTGCTATATATCTAAATATATTATTATATCTAGATGTATAACAAAATAGATGTACCAAAAAAGTCAAAGCGACTTATAATTTGAAATAGAGGGAGTATTTATTTGCTATAGCGCAATAATTATTGATTCATCTATATATTTCCTTGTATTCATATTATTTTTTAAAAAAATATATCGGATGTGTCGTCTGCGTGATCACTCGTTTCCCCTTTTTTCATTTTCTAACTACTAACAGTAGAAGACATGTGCTGATATTTTTAAAATATATTTAGTAATTAAAAACTAGCGCAAAGCATACTGATACTAGGGAGTAGGATGCCTCGTTTCTCTCCGGCTTTATTCAAAAAATACATGCATGCATACAGTTGCTTTTATTCCAAATCATGTGAGCGTGCAAAAGTTGACGCGGGACGCGTAGGAGTACGGGCATGCATGCAGTCATAACGGACAACGAATGCAGGCGTCGCAAATACGCAGATTTTTGTGGCTGCGAGCGTGGAAGAGTACTATTCATATATGTATACATACAGCCATACAAGGGGGGCCCTGGCAGCTCGGGGGGCCAGGGCGGCCGCCCCGCTCGCCCGCCCCCAGGGCCGGGCCTGGGAACCATTGTAACGAATTGCTAGTTGAATTCTATAAAGCACTCATCGTGAAACTTGTTGATTGCCTGTATTTCCATTCGTTTCCTTCCTCTTGTGCAAGTAGATGCTAACAATCTGGTATCAGACTTAGTCGATCCACGCCGTTCTCCACCCGGAGTTTGCCGTCCACGCCTCACGCTGTACTCTGCCCCAGAGTTCGCCATCCACCTTCTCTGCCGAGCGTTGCCCTGGAGGTTGCCATCCCCGACCACCCGCACTACACCCGTCGTTAGCGCGCACGCGGCGTCATGGACCCCAATATGAAGATCGTCATCGACAAGCTCGACGGCCTCACCAAGCGTCTCGACGATCGAGAGTCGCAGTGGGAGCGCCGCTTCACCGGGTTGGAGCGCAGCCTCTCCGCCCGCGACGAGCACGTCGATTGGCGCCTTGTAGAGTTGGAGTCCCATGGTTCCGCGACTATCAGCCCTGACATCGTCAAGCGTCTCGCGTCGTTGGAGACCTCCTGCATCAACAGCGAAGCCGCGATCTCCATGCGCTTGGAGGCGATCGAGTCCAACCGCGTCATCATCTCCGATGACGACTGCGACGCCCGCATCACCACCCTAGAGACGATTGCTGCTGATGTGAACGTGTGGCGTCCAGAGCTCGAAGGACGCATTGATGACCTTTGCCTCTAGTTCCAAAAGGTGAGTGGGATCAGCAACCGTGGGGTGCTTGACACATCATCGCACCAGCCCAGCATCCTGTCATCTTCAACACTAGCGGCCGCAGACTTGTCTATCGGCGTCGCCAACCACGTCGCCATGACTACACGGGTCCCTGAGTTTGGGTCACCAACACCCACAACTCATGGAACGGCCAATGGTATGATCCACCCCCACCTATTCATCCTGTTTGTGTACCGCCTCTGATTCCTGTTTCGCCGTATTTGCCTGCTCCTAACCTTCCACCACCGATCAGTGTGGCAGAACCTCCTAACTAATATGGCCCACATGCATCTGTCATTGTCTCAAAGACCTCTGACGGCTATGCATGTGTACCATAGAACTTAAGAAGTCTGTCGGGTGTCCTCGAGGAACCCGAATCATCCATGATCTTCCGAGTAGGATCATATTCCAGAGGCATTGCAGTATTACAACAGTTTATATAACAAATTACATCAGAGTAAAAGTGCGAAAGTCTTACATAATATAAGTTTACAAACCATTTGTTCCAAACCTTACAAATCTTAAGTTTAGTTATTACAACCATAGTAATGGAGTAGAATTAGTAACTTTATTACAGACCACGAAAACGGGTTGCTCTACCCAAGAGCCAAACATACTATTTGTCGTCGCTTACCGCAAACACGGTCATGCAGCAGGGTCCGAAACAAACCTGCTCATGAGACGTACCCGCAACAAGGGTTTAACAAACCCTGAGTACAAAAGTACTCCACAAGACTTAACCGACGAAAAGGGTGGAGAAGACTCAGGAATGCAGGCTCAGGGAATTCAAGATAAGGCTTTAGCAAGAATCAAAGTCTTTTGCAGAAAAGCTCACTATTAGTGAATCCTTACTTTCCATCTTTTAAACTCATCATTTGTTATGACTATCACTAGGTGAGTCTATTCTATAACAATCACTTCTTAACATACATATCAAGATTCCACTTCCCCAGGTTTCATCCATTAACTACGATGTAGTTGCGAAGGTCAAGTCTCCTTGTCCGAGAAGCAGCGGCGATTCGAATCGATTATACCCAGCTGGGGATCCCTAACCACACGACATATGCTAGATTTTGACCCACATATATCAACCTTCACCTAGATCCTCCAAAACGTGATCGGGTCCAGCGCCACCTGAGAGCACAATACACCTCCAATCCAGCCCTTGGCCACGAGGGTACACGTTACTCCCGCCATCTCTCCACTCCTAGTGCGCGGTCGGCTGTTTACGTGATAGAATTACCGAGGTCTTAGGGTTACCAGAGCATGCAGTCAGTTGCAAAGTCTCGACCAAACGAGACTACAATGGACGGTCCTTAACCGACACAGTTGGAGACACTACATTGGGACTCCTTTCCCAATGCAAGTCTACCGACCAGTCTCAGATTATCATCATCATTATTCATCACTTTGTTCCACAACAACCCTTCAAACTTTGTTAAACATTTTAAAGTTTTCTCCTTTAAGCAGGGCTAAGCATATTAAGCATTTTTAAATAAAATAGTATCAAGGACGATATTGAAGTATCAAGAATGGTAATGCATCAATTAGGTTATCACTCAACGCCTATCACCTAATGTAACAATGCATAAGCATAAGTGATGTAAACTTTGTAAAACACAAGGAGGGGTTGTATGCATTCGGGGCTTGCCTTGGTCGACGAGAATTTCTTGTTCCAGGTCAATCCCACAAATATCGAACCCAACCTCAACAGGGGACTACTCTTCCTCGGGGACTGGTGTGACCACGTTAACCTCTTCGTTCACGGAGACTATACGAGATAACATGACATGCTTCAACATGATGAAGTAATAAACATGATGTTTGATGATGGTATGACAAAATTAAGAACTTGAGTACAACTTTTCTTCATGGTACAGTTGCAAGCCAACAAAGCTTAACCTAACCCTAGCCTAGGGTTTTATTAGGTTAACTACTTTGTTAATGACTTTCATTAAGCACATGAAATAATATTAATTAAGCCCTAACAACATGATTAAGAGAGCTCAAACAATTAATTAAAGGTGCCAAAGGTCATTAAGAGTTAATGACCTAGGGTCAACACACAATCATAAAATCAATTAAACCCTAAAATGATTAAACAGGATTAGGGGTTAATTGATTATTTAATTAAGCATATAATTAAGTATAAAATCAACTTTGTCCAAATGACCCCAAAATTTTTATGAAGGTTGGTTACATCATGACATAGTGGCAAAACAAATTTCATAATTTTTGGATCAATAATTAAGCCTAGAAAAATTATAGAAAACTCATTTATCAATTAAATGAGCTAATTTTATCTTAGGCAAAAAGTATTTAAATTTCATATTTTATATTTTTTCGGGGTAGAGCATACAATTATAAGCATACACAAAAATTTTCATAAAATTACCGCACCAACATTAATTTCTATCAATTTAAAAACATCAACACTGTTTAAACCTTTTTAGAAAAAGAAAAACGTTTTTATCTCTCAGGTCGGCCCTTTCTCTCTCATTCGTCCGGCCCACTCAGCCCAATGAGCAAGCACGAGTGGCCCAGAGCCAGCTCGTCCCAACCGCGCTGGACAAGGCGGCCGGCCGGCTAACCGACGGCGCAGGCCAACGGTGGTGAGGTCACCGACGATGCAGCCTCCCCGGCGCGACCTACACCACTATCCGCATCTGCACCATAACACCGACGGCGAGTAAGAGCACTTCAACGAGCACAGTTGCAACCATGGCGGATCCATTGACTCCGCGCGAGGTGGAACATGACAACGATGGAGCCTTCGACCTTGCAACCGACAACAGCGGCTTCTATTAACTCTAACGAGACTAGGCGTATCACTAATTGAACAACCAAGGCACGGGCTCGAGCTTGACTCCAATCATGGCGACCACGGCGGCACGATGAACATCACGCGAGCCCCAAACGGACGGTAGAAGTAAAATTGAGAGGCCGATAGGCTGCAGGTGCTCACCGCGAACACAATGAGGTGATCGGTTGTAGCGGATAGGCAAAGGAAGGGCTCTGCCCACAGTGAGGGCTCACGGCGGCGATGGTGACGCCGTGGAGAAGAAGATGGAGTGCGCGACATAGAGACGATGTGGGGCGTTGCGAGTTGGTTGAGGAGTTGCGCAACAAGGAGAGGAAACCGTAGGCGCGGGGAATTGGAAAGCACTGCTACGGCTAAGGCGAATTGCGCCGGCGGCAGGCAACGACGACGACAAGCTAGAGGAGAGGAAGAGGACGACGTCGGTCCGGCTCGGCTTGGCTTGAAGTGGCTTGGTGAAGCATCTGGGTGAGCCAGCAGCAGGTTGAGGCCGACATTGCGGCAGTTGCGTGGTGTCACGAGTGGGAGCGGTGCGAGGGCGGTGGCAAAGAGTGGCAGCCTCTCCAGTGAAGCAGACAGGGGAGCACCTCGGTCAGCCCTGCAACATTAGGCCATGTTGCAATGTTGCACAACTCTGTTACAGATCTTTTCTTTCTTCCTTTTCTCCAAAAATTTCTAAAGAACTTGAAAAACTCCAAATACAAAAGTTGCTCAAAAAGAGAAGATCTACAACTTTCATGTTTTGACTGTTTTCAAATTCTGCTTAGATTTTGAAAGTTGAATTTAAAATCAAAAGGGGACATTTTCTGGATTTTGGTAAATTCAAAAGTACTTTAAATTTTTCATTGAAACTTTGAAAACTCAAAACACCAAAGTTGTACATCTGGACAAGATCTACAACTTTTCTTTTTGAACAATTTTCAAATTCTGCATCCATTTTGAAATTGGAATAAGGAAATGAAAAGGGGTCAAATTTGAGATTTGAATCTCTTCAAAATTACACCAAACTTTATGCTAAAACTTTGAAAACTCCAAAAACCAAAGTTGTACAACTTGACCAGATCTACAACTTTTATTTTTGGCTCACCCCCAAATTCTTTTTAGATTTTGAATTACACAAAAGGGGGTAAAACGGGGTTTTTCGGAAATCAGGGTTTTTGAATCAAATTCAAACTCGATTTGGTTTCTACATTAATTGATGACTAATTAGTGATCACAACTATCATCCCAAGGTACCATTGGGTCAAACCACACTTGACCTTCCCAATGCCACACTTGTTTGAACCAATTTTGAATTATAAATTCATTTTAATAAACCTCCCAATTTTAATTCGAATTTGAATTGGAAAACTTAGGGCAAGTTTTGAAACTCAAATTCACCCTCAAACTTGGAATTCATTTTTAAATGTTGCACTTGAGTTTATCCCCTACACTTGATACTAGTGTAAAACACAGCTTTACACCTCAAATTACATCCAAGTATTTGAAATGACATTCAAAACTAGGGTTTTGGATTCAAGTCAAACATCACCAGAACTCAATCAACTTAGAACATGTAAACTTGTTTTAGTTGATGCACATCAGATTGACTAAAACATTAATGCTTTGCAATGCATATGATGACATGGCCAGTCTTAGTTACCATAATACCAGGGGTGTTACAATCAGGCCGTTCCATCATATCCCAGCACCTAACCCAGTTCATCACCCTATCCATTCCACAGCCCCTTTACCACCACCATATCCTGTTCACCATCCACCAATTGTCCATCCATACCCTATCCCTCATCATCAACCTGCTCCCAACCCGCATTCTCGGTTGCCTAAATTTGATTTCCCCAAATTTGATGGCGAAAACCCTCGACTCTGGTGTACACGCTGTGAAAACTACTTTTCCATGTATTTAGTTGAGCCTTCTATGTGTGTGCACATCGTTTCTATGCAGATGGTTGATGCAGCGGCGTTATGGCTTCAGTCTATTGAGTCTCAGCTTGAGTCTGTTTCTTGGGAGCAGTTTTGTGTCATGGTCCTTGATCGTTTTGATCAGGATCAGCATGAGCTTCTTGTCCGTCAGTTGCTTCAAATTCGTCAGACTTCCTCGGTCTCAGAATACATTGCTCGCTTTACTTCCTTAACCGACCAGCTCATAGCCTATAACAAAGGTGTTGATCCTGTCTATTTTGTCACCCGATTCATAGATGGCCTAAAACCTGAGTTGCGTGTTGTTCTACTTGTTCAGCGTCCCCAAACTCTCGATACTACTTGCACTCTGGCATTATTGCAGGAAGAGGCGGGTACCAGTCAAGAAGCAATGCAGACTCCTTCATTTTTTTATAGCAAGATCCCCAAGACAACATTGCCCCTACCACCTCCACCTAAAGCTAACAAGCTAAAGCCTATTGCCGAAACAAGTACATCTTCTGCTACGAAGTCCAAGCTGGTGGCCGTTAAATCTTATCACAAGGCAATGGGATTATGCTATAAATGTGGGCTCAAATGGTCTTGGGACCATAAGTGTGCACCTGAGGTCCTTCATGCTATTAATGATCTTTGAGAATCATTATCTATTGTTGACTGCAGCTCTTCATTGGATTCTCCAGCAGAGCAGTATGAGCAAGTGTTCTTAGCATTATCCAAGTCTGCAGTTAGCGGTGCTCCTGCTCCCAGAACCATCCAATTC
The DNA here is from genome assembly GCA_022457205.1 of Saccharum spontaneum. Lineage (NCBI taxonomy): Eukaryota > Viridiplantae > Streptophyta > Magnoliopsida > Poales > Poaceae > Saccharum > Saccharum spontaneum. The sequence continues at coordinate 35,275,446 of CM039584.1, forward strand.
ACTAGTGTCATTGAAGGTCTACCTATTTCTATCCTCATTGATTCTGGTAGTTCTTCATAATTTATCAGTGACAGAATTGTTAGGCAGTTGAGCTCTCAGACATTGGTTTCTAATTCCACTTCGGTTCATGTGGCTGGTGGTGGTATTTTGATTAGTGAAGGAACTTTATATGATGTTGCTTGGTCCATGGATTCTTACTCCTTCCAGTCTGATCTAAAGATATTACCACTTACTCAGTTTGATCTTATCATTGGAATGGATTGGATGGAGCTGCATAGTCCCATGCAAATTCATTGGAAAAATAAATGGCTTCAGTTTTTGCATAAGGGTAGCATGGTACAGTTACAAGGACTTCTAAATGATGAGCCTGAGTATCTTTTATTACAGCTCTATTGGGCTGCTACAGAGACAACAATGCCTGATTTTTCTGCTGTACCACCAGAATTACAGGAGTTGGTCCATACTTATGCTGATTAGTTTGCTGCTCCTTCTAGGCTTCCCCCCAATAGGGCATGCAACCATGTTATACCCTTGATTCCTGGTGCTAACCTAGTATCTATTAGGCCTTATAGGTATTCTCCAAAGATGAAGGATGAATTGAAGACAGAGATGCTTGAGCAAGGTATTATCCAACCTAGTGCTAGTCTTTTTTCTTCTCCAGTCTTGCTGGTTCCTAAGAAAGATGGTGGATATAGAATGTGTGTTGATTATCAACAGTTGAATGCTATTACTATGAAATCCAAATTTCCTGTGCCTATTTTGGACCAACTCATTGATGAATTAGCTGGAGCTAAATGGTTTTCTACATGGGATCTTAGAGCTGGATTTCATCAAATTTTGTTACAACCTGGAGAAGAACCTAAGACTACTTTTTAGACTCATTTGGGGCAGTATGAGTTTAGAGTCATGGCTTTTGGTCTCACTGGTGCTCCAGGAACTTTTCATGGTGCTATGAATTGTACACTAGCACCAGGGCTCAGGAAATTTGTGTTAGTCTTTTTTGATGACATATTAGTATACAACAAGACTAAAGAAGAACATATCTATCATCTTCAGCAAGTGTTTTAGTGGCTTACTCAAGACCAGTGGAAATTGAAATTATCCAAGTGTAAGTTTGCTTGGAGCTCTATCTCATATTTGGGCATGTTATTAGTGAGCAAGGAGTTTCAAACTAATTCAGCAAAAATAGAAGCAATTCAGAAATGGCTCATCCCTAAGAATGTCAAAGATGTGAGGGGTTTCTTGGGTCCGGCTGGCTATTACAGGAAATTTGTGAAAAATTTTGGATTATTGCTAAGCACTGACTGCACTCTTGAGCAAGGATACTCCTTTTGTTTGGACTCAGGACCATGATTTATCCTTCAGTCAGGCTCAAGCAAGCTCTCAGTTCAGCCCCATGTTTGGCACTTCTTGACTTTGCTAAACCCTTTCATATTGAGATAGATGCTAGTGGATCTGGTGTGGGTGCAGTACTCATTCAGGATGGTCACCCTTTGGCTTTCATTAGCAAATCATTGGGTTCAAGAAAGAGAGGCATGTCAACATATGAAAAGGAGTATTTAGCTATTTTAGTAGCTATTGATCAATGGAGACACTACTTGATGCATGGTGAATTCTATATTCATACAGATCATTAGAGTCTTGTGCACTTGAATGAGCAAAGGTTGCACACATCTAGCAGCAAAAAGTGTTTACTAGCTTCTTGGGCTACAATATAAAATTGTCTATAAGAAAGGTGTGGAAAATTCAACAGCTGATGTCTTGTCTAGATGTTTACCTGCTGATCAGTTATTGCTATATCATCTGTTCAACCTCAATGGCTCCAGGATATCAGACCAGTTATATGTCTGACCCAATTGCTCAAAAGCTATTAACTCAGCTAGCTGTTGATCCTACCTCAGTGCCTCATTCACTTTGCTCCATGGTAGTTAATGAGATATGATGGCAGAATTTGGTTGGGCTCTGACAAATCTCTACACAATAGAATCTTTAAGGCATTACCATACCAGTGCTTTGAGTGGTCACTCTGGTGCCCCAGCAACATATCATAGAATCAAGAATCTATTCTATTGGGATACCATGAAGTCTGATTTTTGGTCATATGGTACAGAGTTGTCATATTTGTCAGAAAGCTAAGCCTGATAGAAGTAAAGTATCCTAGATTGCTTCAGCCCTTACCTGTTCCTATAGCAGCTTGGATATCATATCCATGGATTTTTGTAGAGGACCTCCTATCTCTGGATCAGCTAATGCTATTCTGGTAGTCATAGACAAATTCACTAAGTTTGGATATTTTCTACCATTGCATCACCCTTTTACTGCTCAGACAGTAGCAAGGGCTATTCATA
>CM039584.1:35277893-35419579 GCA_022457205.1 Saccharum spontaneum
GTGGTATTTCTGGATCCTTACCAAGGCAGTAATGGTATATGCCTTCTCTCTCAAAGTATGTGGTATTTATGGTATAAGGCGTAGTGACATTGCCTTCTCTCTCACCCTACTCTAATAAGGCTTTGATATCTGGAGCTCATAGGTGGGAGATACAGTATACATACTCATAGAACATTTATTGCATAGTCAAACCATGGATCCAGAGAAACAAGTCAATAAGTCAAATCAAGATGTACATGTGTGGTGAATGAGTGGTGTATGGTGATGATGGTGATAACAAAAGTCTAATGCTCTTTTTGAGGGAATACATACCTTTCTTGCTTTTTAAAACTTTTGAGGGGAATGAGATGCTCTATTTTTTTAGGTGGGTATCTTGTACCTCTAATTCTACTGTCGGACACTTGTCCATTTTTACCTCTCGTCTCACTTTTTCTTTCTTCGAGGTTCCGAGCACTTGCTCCTTTTTATTTTCTCGTATTTATATATATATTTTTTAGAGCAAATCTCCCTCTTGAAAATATAGCAAGTAGTAGTAGATAAAATAACTCAAGCATTAACTTCACAGGGAATAACAGGAATGGGATAATATTTTTGGCTATTCTCTCCCGGGTCAGGAGTAGAATAATTTTGGGTGAATCTGGAGATGGAAATGAGTGGATATATGTGGATGCGTACTTCCGGAGTAGAAGCAGCATGTATGAGTGAACGTGCAAGTGAATCTTGATTTTAACCACATAACAAGTTCCTAAGGGTCTACACAGCTTGACCACACCCAATGCCCATAAGCAGTAAGTAGTAAAAGTGCGGCTCTTATTCTAACAAGCATGTATATATGGCTGTGGTAGGAATTTAAACTCTCATCATACAGGAACTCATCATGCAACATTTTAAAGATTTTCAAAGATAAAATTCTCCAGAATTCTAACATCTCTAGGAATAGATAAACAGCAGCTCAACCTTCCCATATCATATCCGCTAACAACTTAGACTTCAGATCAAGTTCTCTTCCCACTAGTTCAGGTTTAGAGCCAGTTTTAAATTATAACAGTTATGTCTAAACTAGAGAGAGAACAAATTTGAAAATTAGGCAGAGCAACTATTCATCATATCCATGCTAGAGTTTTATTTTCAAGATTCAGTTTAGCATAGCTACTTTATTTATTTATTAAACTAAGCAAATATATATAAACACAAAATATTTATTTGGGTTTTCATGATTATGCATCTTTTATTTTAATAAAGCATAGTAATAAATGTAGATAAAAATACTTATCGGGATAAATGGGGTGCTCTCCCCCAAGCTGGATCTTGACGTAATTTCTTCTGATGTAGCTAGCAGGTGCAGAGATGTATTTGAATGTCGGCAGCACCCTGACAACGATTAGGATATCCTCCGTCTGCTAGTCTTCCTGAATTCTGTGGAGCTCAAATAGACAACAAAGCTTCGGGGAACTTGATTAAGCGTTAGCATAAATATCTAGCCTTTATCATGTTTGAGCTTCCTTGATAAATGTCACTCTCTATTTTTATTTTCATTTTTATAGAACAGAAAAAATATATATTATTTTTTTTATGCCACCACAATGAATGTACTTATGGGTTTTATGCCACTCGCATACTCACATGGGGCTTACTGTTTTCAACATTTTTTTTAGACAGAATGAACATGATTAACTGAGCAATAATTAAAGAGAAAATGATAACTACCAAGTTTACCTCTTGGCACGGCGTTCGGTGTTTTTAAGTCCTCCGAACAGGACTTCTTTTCTTCTTAGTTGTCCTGGGATGTGGGTGGCGTAGACGGTGGTTCCGGCAGCGCCTCCTCTTCTTGTGTAACTGTCTTCACTTTCCATACCCGACTTGGTGCTTCGGTCTCCTGTTGTGTATCCTCGGGCCTTATGACCTCTCCTTCATAGTCTGCCCATACATCCTTGATGGTTTGCCTCCTTTGGTTACGGTTACGTCGCCTTCTTCTTGTCCTGACCTTCTTAGAATCTTCAACTATATAATTAGGGTCATTAAAGTAGCAGCGTATCTTCTCAGAGGGGAAATACATATGGACTTCTCCGGTTCCAATGTAGATGATTGCTTTGACGGTGCCTAGGAACGGTCTTCCTAGGATGATGGGTGGATCGTACTCGTCGTCTCCCATGTCAATGACCTGAAAGTCTGTATGGACAAAATGATCGTTAATTTTAACAGGGACATCGGTTACTATACCTTCGACCTTTCGGGATGTCTGATCTGCCATCTGGAGCTGAGTGTATGTTGGTTTTAAGGGCATGGTCCCGTACAAGAGCTGATAGGTGACTGTGGCCATTATGTTGACGCCTGATCCAGTGTCGCAAAGCGCCTTCTGAAAGGAGTATTCATTGATTGAGCACTCAATGCTTGGCATACCTGGGTCATCCTTCTTGTTCAGGAAGGGCGACTTGAGTCGACCATCTTGACCTCCTTGAACTGCAGTGACCATCTTAGCTGATTCGGTCCATCCTTGGTTGTTCTTGTTCTGCTTGTTCCTGTTGGTCCTCTTCCTTGGTTCATGTTGGAGTTGCTCTGGGATTTGTGTAATCTTGTTCTTGAAGGAAAACGTCTCCTTCCTCCCCTTGATGTTGAAGTTGATCTTCGCAGCGCTGGCGTAGATGACAGCTCCCGAGGTGTTCAGGAATGGCCTTCCCAGAATAACTGGTGACCTTTCATCGGACCCGGTCTCTATCACCACGAAGTCAGCTGGAGCGTACGAGGTACCAACTCGGACACACATGTTCTTTAATATTCCTTTAGGAAAGCTTAGTGTCCGATCTGCAAGCTGTAAACACATAGTTGTTTCTGATAAAGGATATGTAAAGAATTTTTCATAGAGTACCCTGGGCATAATGTTGACGCTGGAGCCAAAGTCGTAGAGTGCTTCTGGGAAGTCCACTATGCCGATGGAGATCGGGATGACGGGGCGTCCTGGATCGCCTCTCTTGACTGACAGAAGGTCATTATGTACTCCGACAGCGGGATTACTCCAATAGTTACCTGCATCAAACATGTCTATAAGATTTGCAGATTCTAATCCTTCCGGTTGTGATGGTATACCGGGGTTAGTAGCAGGAACAGCAGCAGCTATTTGATTTAACTGAGATTCAATCATTTTATTAAAGCTAATTTGGTTTTTGATGGCAGTAGAAAAATTATCCATTCTATTATTTATGTTTTCTAGTATTTTATCATTGGATGCCAATTTCTTAGACAAGTTATCCATTAGCTTTCCTTGATTAGACACTAACTCTCTCAGGGGTGGAAAATTATTATTGTTGTTGTAAGAGTTATTACCTTGATAATTACCTGAGTAGTTACCTGAGTAGTTAGGCCTCTGTTGATTCCAACTTTGATTTTGTTGAGGACGGTTGTAGTAGTTGTTGTTGTTGATGTACCTTGCATCCTCAAGCATCTCAGGGCAGTGATTGCCTGAGTGTCCAGTGTCTCCACATTCCTCACAAGTCATGTGAGAGTCGTAGACGTTCATGACTTCTCTTTTGTCTCCAGCTTTGTCATCGAGCTTTTTAATGAGTAGGTCTAGCTTTGCAGACAGCATGTCTACCTCCTTGAGCTGGTGCATACCTCCACCCTTCTTGCATGTTTGAGTCCTCTCTTCGTTCCAACCTTGGTTAGATGCCATCTTCTCCACAAGGGCTGTAGCTTGTGGTATGGTGAGTGATAGAAATGCGCCTCCAGCTGCAGCATCCATGGTCTCACGAGCACTAGTGATGAGCCCATGATAGAAAGTCTGCATAAGTAGCCAGCTCTCCATTCCCTGATGGGGACATTCTAGGATGTAATCTTGAAAGCGCTCCCATGCTTCTGGAACGGATTCATCATGTTGTTGCTGAAAACTTGTAATCTTTCCACGGAGAGCATTGGTCTTGCCCAAGGGAAAGAACTTAGCCAAAAAGTTCGTAGAGCAGAGTGCCCACGTAGTGTTCTTATCCTTCGTCGCGTAGAACCACTGCTTCGCTCTCCCCAATAGTGAGAATGGGAAAAGGCGAAGTAGTATGGCGTCTCTGGGAACATCTAATATAGTGAATGTGCTGCAAATCTCTAGGAAGTGTTGGAGATGAGCACTTGCATCTTCGTGCGGCTTCCCACAAAACTGGTTGGCTTGTACCATGTTGATGAGCCCTGGCTTGAGCTCAAAGTTCTTGTCGATGGCCGCGGCAGGTCCAGTGCGGATGTTGTCCGTAGTGGGAGCTGAGAACTCGCGGATCGTCTTGTTCGCCATGGCTGCGAACTCTGTTGACAAATTCCGGATGAAACTTCAGCGGTCTTCTGAATTGGATGAAGTGTTGCGTCGAAGTGTTGACTTCTTGAGCTTGGCTCTTGCCCCTCTGATTAATGCTTCGGGGTTGTCAACAAAATTTTCTGGAAGATGTCCTCTATTCATACATCACCCTGCAAAACAATAAGAATGGAAAAATACAGGGGTAAATCTGCATGGGAGAATTGATGATCTCAATCAATTAATGATGCGAATGATGACTCAAATTCCGTATTCATTCCTTGTTAGTAAATCAACCTTCCCCGGCAACGGCGCCAAAAATGTTTGTTGGGCATTCTTAACGTCATTACCAAAAGTAGACTTAGTTTTCTAATTCTGATAACGGCGCCAAAAATGCCAAACCTATCCCTCATGCCACTTAAGCCAAGTTGTCATCCCCAGCATGACATGAGAGACGCGGTATTGAAATATGCAACTGCTCTTCTAAATAAATAATAAATAAGATCTGCAAGCGCACAGATTAATACCGATGTAGCATTTTAACCGGGAAGTATTTCCGGTATCGTTATTTATATTTTTACCACTGGGAAGGGATTACTAACATCAATGTTGATTATGGAATGGAATATAGGAATGAGTATCAATCATTGCATGTATAAGTGAGAGCATTCATCTATCTCTTGCATACAGGGGTAAGTGTCACATAAAATATAGATAAAGTATGAATGGTGACAAAGATAATTAATCTGATCAGCTAGCCACATATAATAATGATAAGCACCTCAACAGATATTCTAGCAAGTCATTAGCATGGTATTAGGACGAACTATAAGGATATTTCCTAAGTTATTCTCAACTATAAAGTCTAGCATATCATAGTTAGTGCAAGTACACTTGGCAATCATTGCGAGAAAGGACTACGCCCATGCATAGTGATATTATCAAGGAAGATGAGAAACATAGCAATCACTCCCCGGTAATAATGTTGCTCTGCCTGCCTTACACACGGGAGGGGGACTATATAAGAACCAACGAAGCTGTCACCATCGCGGACCACCCCACGATCCGGCATATAAGGTGCAATCGCAGATAAATATGGTCTAAGCACCACGCCTACACAATATTTATCATTTACCCATGGATCCGATGGATAAACGCTATACGATCCTAAACATGTATATAATTCCAATCTAACTAAGCCAAGCGTATAACTACGATAAACTAAGAATAATATAATTGCAAACATAAACAAGTAGAGCATAGTCATAATCAATATATTGAAATAGAACAAAGTTGTATTCATAATATTAAAGAACAAAGATGAACAATGAAGAACAGTAGAGGAATTACCGAGAATCCTCTTGACAGATCCGGAAACCAATCGAAGATTGACTCCTTCTAGTTCTAATCCTATGTAGCTATGCTATACTAGAGATCTAATTGATGTGGTGGCTCTAGGGCTTGATCAGAGACTCCTTCTGAGATTAGGGTTTGAGGAATTGAGAATGAGGGAGTGCCTCCTCCAGGGGCCAGGGGTCCTGCTTATATAGCCCCCTCAAGTGAACGTGGGCCGTCGGATCAAACCGACATTAATCGCACGGTTTTCCTTGATCCCTTAAGTCGGTGGAGCATAATCCGTGAGACGGAGCCTGATTGGCTCTCAGGCCAGGGCGGGCGCCCTAGGGAGCAGGGCGGGCGCCCTGCCTCCGGGCCCGTTCGGCCTCACGTTCGATCTCGTGGCTTCTGGAGTCTTCTAGATGATAGAAAATCGGTGAACACGTTATTATCTCTATGTAAACCCAACGTGTGGGCCTTTCCTCCGTATTTTCTGATAACCCCCTGCAGAAACAGACAAACACCAAAACTCGTGGAATTCTGTCAGATAAAACCCTAAGTCTAGGTGTTGGTTGCATTTGGATCCTTTTCTTTATTTATTTGATAACTATATTTGGTACTTAAGGACCGTCAACAGTGTCTGAGATATTTAAAACAATGGGTACTCCAATGCCTGCCTAAAAAGAAAAATAGAGAGATGAATAAGATAGCCCATGTTTTCATGCAAAGTTGTTTTTCAAGTTCGAAAAGAGAGATATGTTTTTGAGGAGCATAGTAGAATTATGTTAGCCACCATATATATATATCCCCCACATTCTATACAAATGCACATCTTGATTTGATTGTATGACTTAAATCTTTTTGATCCGATGTTTGACTTTACAATATATGTATTGCAAGTATGCTCTTTCATGTTTTCTCCATTCCTATGAGCTCCGCATAAGCCTTAGTTGTAGGAAGAGAAAGGCATAACATCACTATTGCCTTGGTAAGGATCCACAAATACCACATATATTGAGAGGCTTGAGAGTGTCATACAATAGAAGCTCTGAGTTTTATTTTGAAAACTTGCAAAAACTCCAGAATAATGGATGAGCAAGGAACCTGAGACATAGTGCTTGACTTGATTATTCTATCTTTCAATTGCTGAAGACCCAAGTGAAGGATAAGAAGCCCCATGGTTGAAGGTAATATGGGTAAGTTTGAAAGTTAGATCGGTTTATTCTAATCCGGAGGATAATTTTTGTTTGAATGCATGTGTACTTTTGACGCGTGAAAGCATTAAAGTAACTCCTGATGCAACTTTTTGCTAAATTTAGCTTTGCTAAGGGACTAGCAAAGGTTAAGCTTGGGGGAGCTTGTTGACGATAGTTAACAACCATATTTAACCATCAATAAAACATGTATAAGGGCACATATGAAAGCACCAACAAAGGTTTAGGGTTTAAACTGATAAATTCCATTAGTTTTGGTGAATCTGTGATCTCTACAGGATTATTCCAGAAAACCATCAAGGGGGACCTACTCGTCAAAGAAAATCAAGGAGTTATTCTGCGGCATATACATGGGAAGGTTCTAGAACACACCAGAGGACACCACCATAGTGCCCCCTCGCCTCCATCTTCTAGAATTTTCCTCCACTGCCTCCTAGGGTTGCATCCACGCTGTTCCTTAAGTCGGTTTAATCCAAGGGCTCATGTTGGACCCTCTGGGATATATAAGGAGACCCTAGCCCCCCTCCCTGAGGCATAAGTCATTTGGAGAAGACAAAACCCTAATCATCCTTAGAGCTCCTCTAGTTTCTAGGGCATAGCTAGTTAGGCTAGGTCTAAAGGGAGGCAAGTAGATCTTCAGTTGGATTCCTGACAGTGTCAAGAGCTTGGTTCGGTATAATTGTTGTACCCCTCTTGCCTTTGTATCTCCATTATTTTTATATGCTTTGGTACAATTGTATGACATTCATATTCATATTCATCTTATTCATGTTCTTGGTTGCAATGTTTATAGTCTACTTTGGTTATATGCTTAGTATTGTTGGGTTATCATCATATTTATGCTTAAGTTCGTATAGCATTCACCCCAATGTTCACAGGGTGGGTGATAGAGACCATGTAAGCGTGGTGCTTATATGCTATTTACCTACGAATACACTCTATATTCTGGGTCATGTGATAGATCGCGGATGTGACACTCCCATTAAGTCCTTTGTAGTCCACTCCCCGAATATAGATCATAGAAGTAGGGCCCGGTTACGAAGGAACGGAGAGGTTTTTGTACTCAAACTTCCCTAAGTAATGTCCCTTATGTGTAGATACAATGATGATCTTAGCCATGATTACTAGGTGTAATTGCACTAATCAATGTATGCTTTGACTTGTAATTAAGGATAACTTAGGAATTATTTCTCTAATATTCTAACTTGACCATACTAATGCCATAGATTGGAGTGCTCTGAGTGATTTATCATTAATCAATACTTATCATATATATAGTTTATCTTAAGACTTACACCTATTGTGAGTAGGATTGTGGTTATGGTTTACTTCTCTATTAATAGTATAAGTTATCATTATATATCCTACCAGACCTTCCTTGTGGTAAAATATAAATAACGATACTGGAATACTCCTGGGTGAAGTGCTATAATGGTATATTATCTGTGCGCTTGCGGATTTCTTATTGTTAATATAATCTTTCCTCAGTTACAAGTGTCATGTTAATAAATACCAACACGGAGTTTGCTACCAACAGGGTTTCCATGCACGCCCGAGAGGTATTTATGGTATGAGGCCGCTCACCACTCCGTGCTCCAACTCTGCCTGATTTCAACTCAGATGATGAGAGTCCCTCTGCTATCCCCATCGATGCACTCGAAGATCCGACTGAGACAGAAGCCGAGAAGACCGCGAGGGAAAAGAAGAACAAGCAGAGGGTGGGTCGCCACATCCAAGCCGAACATAGATGTCAGGCTCAGGCTGATTACAAAACCTGGATGGTTGAATATGATCGCCAACGCCTAGCCCGGGAAGCCGAAGATGACCAACGCCGTGAGGATGAAAGGCGCCGTTGCGAGTGTCGCGAGCATGAAGATCGGATAGCCGGTTCATCCCGAAATCTTAAGTCAGAATTCATGCTTGTCAGAGGCCATAAAGTGTATAACACTCCATACGCGAATGTCTATACTCTAGCCAAAGAGTATGAAGCTATTTAGAATCCAACCCCCAAGCAAGAGCGGTTGCAGGCCATATTACAGTCCACTGCTCTTCAACTACAAGGAAGGAACTTGTCTATGAGCCATCATCCCTCTCAAGTAGGAAGTCAGGGGCACAGTCAGTGAGTCTCCGTTCATGATAGAATTGGACTGAACCCGCGCAGAATAGAGACAATCGAGACAACCGTGACAACTGAGACAATTGAGACAACAAAGACAATCTGACCGGATCAGAAAGCAGGCACTCGATGCTCTCCAGCTGCCTCCCATCCGCTCAGCCTCTGCTCTGGAAGCAAGCACTGCTCATGGAGTCTCTTCAAATGCTTCAACTTCGTGGTCAGCGCTGGCCAGATCTTGGTCGCTGCCGCCATCTCAACAAGTTCTGGATTCTCCGCCTCGGCAATCTCCCAATCTATGTCCTTTGCCTTGGTGCTGCTTCTCTTCGTGCTTGGACCTTTTCCCATCAACAGTGGTGTTGTTCCTAAAGGAGTAAGATTGCACGCACTATGCGATGGTGGAGGTTGCTACGAGGTCGCTGGAGATGGAGGCGGTGGCTAAAGAGTTAGGGTTTTGGGAGATGGAACAATACAGCGTGGAGAAATTAGGAACGGGGCAAGTTTGATTTTATAAGGATTTTTGGAGCCCACGTGGCCCGATAATCACACCGCTCAGAGAGGCATGACGGTTCCCCTTTCATAGTTAATGGATGAGACAACTGACGTGACGTCAACGCACCTTTTCATACAGGCAGATTCATTTCCATACATATCCCCTTACAAGGATTCCTAGGTACCAAGTATGGCTGGTTGATTGCGTCTGATATCCAAAGATTTACCCGAACAGTTTTAGCCTTTCACCCGGCTATTCCATAAGCACTCAGAGAATTGTCAGTTTTCATCTAGGGACTCTGGAAGCAACCGGACGGTTTCAATATTTACCCGGATACCTTGAGATGTACCTGGATGATCTATATATTACTCGGCTTTAACTTCTACAAGCATAGACTCCACTTTGTAATAGAATTTTTTTATTTCGGCAGTAGTTCGAGGGATACAAGATTACATATCTTACAAGACCCATTGAATTTGGTACAAGCAACCGTTCAACTAGCAATAAGGAACCCAGTGGAATTTGGCCTCTAGGCCGGCTAATTTACAACAAGGGCCCTAGTTGCTACAAGGTAGAACAGACTCTACTTGAACCACTGTTTCCATTGTGGGGACGCAGTGCATCCAAGATTGGTGTCAATGGTGCAATACTTCCTAGTCTGCTAGGTTTGGGTGACATCTGCAAGCATCTATCTACCCAAGCCCCTTCCGCCATGATCACTTGGACCAGACATTGATTGCCAGTGAACAGATGTGAACAATCCAAACAGAAGAACTGACATAGGACTACTGGATGATGGAACGTGTCCCTCATCACAAGGTTTCTTCTACTTGCCTTCACATACCACTTGGTGATATTCCGCTGCAGGACTAGTCTACCTCTAGTCTCTTTCATAAGATTTCTTCTACTCGCTACAAGCTCTGCAAGCTTTTTTGTATATGCTCAGGGCTGATATACTTCACACGCTATCGTATTCATGGTTATGGCTTGCTAGTTTTCTACCTCTACTCAACTGCTATGCTCATGCTCGCCAGGAGGGTATTTATAGGCCTAGTATGGTCTACATGGACTATGTCTATTTCAACATCACTGTGTTAGGATCACTCAGGGTGGGTTAGAGTTTGCAAACTACATCAGATGGGTATAGTACGAACACACGAGAAGCTACAGTGTTCTCGAGTGGCATATTCGGATGGATATCCCGTTACTATGCTGCCTGTGACTCTAGTGACTTTAATGCTCAACCGCTTTCTGACAAGTAGCCAAAGTTCAAGAAGGCGCTAGGCGGTTTCTAGGTGGCGACCCACGGCCTAGAGCCTAGGCTAGCCTAGGCGTTCCAAGGCGTTTTTCTAGGCGATGCCTAATACATGCATAAATACTGAAAAGAAAAGAAAAAATAGGAGAAAAAATAGATCAATGGCCAGGTAAATGGCCAAAGGCCCGATGGAGGCCCACTATGTCTATGGCCCAACAACAACAACTCCCAACTTGGCCCATACATTAACTCGGCCATTCCCACCCGTGTCCGCTGCGCCGCAGCCTCGGCGACTCCGCTTCCCTTGTCGCGAGTCGCGACTCTGCTTCCCCTTCATCGCGTCAAATCTGCGCGCCTCCATCTTCCCGACGCAACGCGCGCCTCCATCTCCCCTACGCGGGCCTACCTCTCCCCGTCGCGCGAGCGGCCGCCGGGCGAGCGCAACGCATGCCTCCCTCGCCCCGACGTGCGCCTCCGCTCTCTCCCCGATGGCCGACGCCCGAGAGAGACCTCCCACCTCCCCCGCCGGCCCCGTGCCCAAGGCCGCCGCTGCCTGCCCGCCGCCGCCAACGGGCGACGCCTTGACTGGCCGCGCGGCTGTGGCCTTCTCTTCCTCCCTGTTCCCTCGACGCCAGCGAGAGATGGCCATGGATGCGACGACTGTGCCCGCCTAGGGGTCCGCCTACCCCCATAGGCCAGGCGGAACCCCCTCGACTAGCGATTAGTCGCGCCTAGGCGGCCGCCTAGCGTCGCCTTTTTGAACCTTGCAAGTAGCTGGGCATTGATTACTCCTATCCATCCGAGTTTATTTACTTCAGATCCTACATTCGCCTACTTCATTTCAAAGAAAGTACTCGGATTCAGGCTTGGGGGCTACGGGGTACATGTCCTCAGGGAATGATTTTGTTTTTTCCTAGACAGTTTGTAGAAAAGACCCTCCAACTTTTTATTCCAAATAGCAAGAGGCTCGGGGGCTACACCTAGTGGGTGCACTTTTTTCAAAAAGTGCACTCCACTTGGAGGTTTTTACAAGAACATTTCTGGGTTTCTTTTCAGAAATTACCCGGATCAACCTTGTTTCTACCCGGAAGAAACTGGAGGAACAAGAAGGTTTTTGAGTTCAACCATGAATTGCTCGGGGGCTTATTGATACAGGACCTATTGGGTTCTGTATTAGGTCGACTTCTATCCAGGGGCCCATCTCGGGCCCATGGTCAAGATCGAAAGACACAGACCAATGTGGCATGGACTTCAAGCTGTAAAGACTGGCCTAGTCAGAATATTAGGAAAGTTAGACTCTGTAATAGATCTAGAACTTTTTAATTGTCTCCGGCTAGGACTAGAATTGCACCTCAGCCTTCTTTCCATATATAAAGAGAGGCTAGGGGCACCCCTTGTACACACAATCATACAATCAATCCAATGCAAAGGCTAACGCCGACTAAACGTAAGGCTTTTACTCGATCACGAGGGCCCAAACCAATATAAATTGCTTGTCTCTTGCGTTACCGTCGAGTTTCCAGGTTTGCCGACCCCTCGAACAATAGTCCCACGTAACCCCATGATGAGTTGTCAGTCATCAAACACCGACAACAGGTTTATATTTTCATGGAGATAAACATGAGTAATGGTGCTGGTGAACAATAAGTGACCTTTGCATACCTGAGTATACTTACCGGCAGCATATGTGGATGGAGCTTTGAATTTGCTGCAACGGTTGCATGATTGCATATGTTCCAACTCAGATGAACCACAAGGCTAGGCCATGTGTATGGGCCAAGGGCCTTAGTGGTAGCAAAGGTCTAGGAGAGGGGAACCCTCCTTTTCTCTTTTTCTTTATGTATCATATAATCTTTTTTCTTCTCTTTTTTTCTTTCATATATATTTTTTTCTTCCTTTCTCTTTTCTTTTTTTAGCAAGGCAGAGCGGACGTCATTGTTTTGGATAGCCTTTGGCATGGATGGAACTTTGTAGTGAGACTCTCACCATCCTCCCCCACACTTGGACTTTTGTGTAAAAGTCAAGTGTGTAGAGTCAGGGCCTCCTCTTGAGTATGTTCCATCTCTAAAGGGTATCATTGGTGTTTAGTTGATGCAACTCTCATGTTTTCTAGCATTGTATGCCCCTTGTTCTTCTTTTTTCAACCTGAAATGGTTAGTGACAAGAATACTTGAAGGTGCATACTTACTTGAAAACATGCTCTTGCTTTTATTGATAAGTATATTTTTTTATGATAATCCTGGGTATCTTCTGGCAATGCTTAGTTTGTGGTCATAAGCTTGACCGCCAAAGCTAGAACTAAGTTTATAGCCAGAAGTTGTGATTGGCTTCAATGGTGGTGGCTCTAAACTCGTCCTTAGGAGCATAAATATATATTTTTTGAATGGAAGGGTTTTATGATGAGAAAGGATAGAAGGAATAATTTTTTTCTTTTTGAAAAGAAAGATAAAACACAAGGATACACGGGTGAACTAGGTTCAGAGATAATTACGACAACCGTTCCCTGGCAATAGCGCCAGAAATGCTTGTTGGTATTTCTTAACATATATAGAAATAATCCGCAAACACATGGAATTACCGTTGTAACATTTCACCTGAAAGTATTCAGGGTATCGTATTTCCACGTGGAACGGATGTGTAAGAGTCTCTTAGCTAGTGCACCTAAGGTAACAAGAAGAAACATAGCTTGGGTAGTGAGGTTTTCTTGGGATAGAGATACTAAGTTAAGATAGCTTTGCCACAAAAGACTTGCTTCGGGCATCCGATAACACTTGGTCTACCAAGTGTTGCCGGCCTACGGCTCTACACCGTATCCAAACATGGGGGATTACGAAGGACGGATAGGGATGTCACCACTTGCCGTCTACCCCTCAACCAGAAGATACGAGGCAAACAAAGGTAGCCTCTAGCCTCACTACTAAATTTTGACCATGTTTCAACGCCCTAAAAGTGTTGCAATAGGCCTGAAATAGTTGCAATATCAAAAATAGCAACACTTTTTTTAGTTGGGAGGCGTTGCAGGCGCTTGCGTGGGTAAAGCTTTGGACAACGCTTTTCTACTTAGTGTTGCAAAATGTGTTTTGGAATTGCAACACCTAGGCGTTGCAACATAAACTTTTGCTACGGTTATAGATGTGGCAACAGGAACTAATGCAACGCCTTAGGCGTTGCCGGACCTTGCAATGGCAACTTGCCCATGTCGTAGCAAATGGTACACTAGCAACGACAAACGTGTGTTGCAAGACAATGTATTGCCACGAATATCGAGTGTGGCAATAGGACTTTTGTCGCAACACCAAGTAGTGGTGGCAACATGTTCAATTGCCACGCCTAAGATTTGGTGGCTATAAAGTGCAGTCGCTATTGCTACACAAATTGTTCGTTGCTATACTCTTTATTGCGACAGTGGTTCTTGTTGCTATAGCATGATGGTTGTCGTTGCTATATCACCTATTACAACAGCAAGTTTACTGCCACGCTTATTGTGTGTTGCTATAGAATATATTGCCATAATAAATATGGTTGCCAATAGTTGCTTTTACAACGCTTTTGATTTGATAGCATCAAGCAATATTGCCACACCATTATTGTTTGTCACAACAGGAATATGTGATTAGGAACTATTGCATCAAAAGTATTATATCAAAATAGAATGTTGCTATACATATAAATGAAATTACAGATAACACTATTCTTGCAGGGCATGGGCAAAACAAATGCGGACCTGTCACACCCGGTTTTCTAAAGAATAAAACCAGGCTAATCATATGTGTGCCCAGAAAATCCACACATATGCCAGAATGAAAAAGTATCAGAAACAATGTTATTATATAACATATACATAACTATATTAACACTTACATCAGAGTATCGCGGAACGGTGACTAAACTTCAGGCTCCATTCTTCTCAGGGACGGCTGATTGGGGGTAACATATGCCTAGCACTTCTACTAGTCTTCTGGAAACACCACTACACCTTTGTCCTTCTTCCGAGTAGCATCTTACTACACATTGGAGTGTGGGAGAAATAACAAGAGTGAGTCCATGTCGAACTCAACAAGTATAACACAGGGTTCATGAGGCTCAAAAAGGCTAGACACTGTTTGACTGCGTTTAGCTTTTAATCATCATATAATTAACAATTGAGTAGCATCAAGGTAATCCAATCCCATTAATGAATCAATGATCAATTGTAACAAGGATAATGAATAGCATTAACATGGGCATAATAATAATCAACAATAATTAAGCATCATATAATAATGGTGATCAAATATTCTGTAAGAATCCCCAAGGCCGCTCGTATCCGTGAGCACAGCTAGTATACCAGTTTTTAACTCTGCGTAGAGGTGTACACTTTCACTGTGAGTCATGATTTCCAAATGCATGGTTTGCATGGCCCAAAACATCGGAAATCATATAAAATCATTCAAAAGTTCGTCTAACAAGTTAGGGCCATTAGATTCACTCGGCAGGCAGATGTAGAACCCCCCTTCCCAGTGGCACAACAACCGCAGCCTATACACACTAAGGACAGAGGCTCGCCCTACACCCAACGTGGCAAGCCTTTCTTACGCCATTTAAGGTAACCACTAACAAGCTAGAAAAGGTCTCTTGAACAACTAGAGCCAGAGCCATATAGCCCTCACAGTTGTACTGTATATCCCGGTTATCACTTACAGATAAGTCCTTATGGAGAGAAACCAGAGCAACAATATAACCCCTTGCTCTAGCCCCCTTTTCAATAATAATAAAATCATCTTAATGGTTGGTTGCATAATTCATTAATCCAATTACAAGATCATCGTTCATAATTAAGCGCTAGCAATAGCTACCCAAATGCACAACCCATAGGTGACAAGGAAACAAGATATCAATAACTAAGTTATAATCTCTATGGTTGTCAAGGAAGACACATGCATATGTATGATAATTTCAGTGAATAGGACAACAAGGATGGTCTCATGTTATACTTGCCTTTTTCCTAAGGTTAAGCTGCTCAGAATCTTCAGCTACTATCTTTTGATCTCCAACTTCTGCTTTGTCTGTCGGTCCTCAGCTCCTAATCTTCAGCGCTCGCGAATCACACTTCTACTCGCAGCAACCAAGCACAGCAAACATACAACAAACACATCTAAGAACAAATATCATGCAAAGAAGACACTTTAAAAGGAAGCGCACTAAACGTCATGACTTGTTACAATGGTTACAAGAACACAAAAACGACGAAGAGCAGAGCATTAGCTACAGTAAAAAAATACGACTAACGAGGTGTTTAAAACAAATCGGAGAAGACAAACTATATGTTTGATTTATTTTAGTTAATGAATTAAGGGAGCAAAAGACTACGGGGTGCATTTCTTTTAATGAGCAAAACCATGTGAAAGTTATTAAGATCAGATTAGTCACTATGCATTTTAATTGAAAGACTGAGCTAAATCTAGTCATGTTTCAATTACAAATATTTCAATATCCTTTATATACTGATTATTCTTTAGCTTGCAAAAACAAAGTAAATTGTGAGAACATCTAATGGTATGCATCCTGCGTTTACACTAAGTACAGTTAAAAATATATTTAAGTTAACAATTAATCAAATGAACATGTTATGTATAATCACCAGGATATAAACATATATTACTTTTAATCATAGAACTAATTGCATGTTAATTAAATTAATATTTAATTTATATATGAGTAGCATGTATCACGACAACACCGTTGTAGAATACATGGGGAAGAACACGAACATGAAGATGGCTCACCCGCTATAGAAACCGGACGATGACCATGGCAGGTTCGGCAGGATCGGAGCAGGAGAAGATGGCAGCACAGGCTGCACAGCTCAGGTTCGTCTCCATGAAGATCAACACGTCTACGAGTTCTCCGTCCAACAAGCGGCACATGGGACGATATGATCGGCGCTCGGCATCCGGTAGCAGGAGCGGGCATTGGCGTGTGTTGGTCTCAGTTAGGGCGTGGGTGCTGAATTGATATATAAGAAGATAAATTGCATTGGTCTAGAAGAGACGGAGTAGAACATTGAATAAAGAAATAACTGATTCATGATTAAGTAATATGTAGATGAGGCATGTAAAAGCAGCATGCTGCAGCAGAGTAGTCAACGACATGGTGTAATTTAACACAAAGGAAGACATGGAGACGATGCTCACCAACGAACGACTATGAATAATAACAGGCAGCGTCGTCGATGGTTCTGCATGACTGGACATGAGGATGTCATGCAGGACGCAAAGAAGGCAGCAGCTGGAACTTCATGCACGCGCTCGTGCACCTCCAACAATGGTTTCGCAACGACGGACTTGGCGACTTGCAGATGGCAAACTTTGATGAGATGAGCAGCAGCCGTGTCCCTGCCATCACATCAACGACAGCCTGAGAGAGGACGACGAGTCAACGAGCACCGGCGGCCTGGGAAGACGTGTACATACGTCGCGGCAACCGTGCACGGAGCGAACAGAGGCATCGCTCTATGTACGTCGGGTATGGCGAGTTGACTCCGGGTCTTCCTGCGAAGCTAGGCGCGAGGAGCGGCAGAAGATTCTCCACGATGGTGAGGCAGCAACGGACAGCAACAGCGGCGGCGATGAGCTCTTCTTCTCGCTGAGATCCTGGGCGAACGAGGCGGCGGTAGATTGCGTGAGCATCAATTAATTCGATTAGAGTCTTCAAAAATTTGCAAGATGCGATGGATAAGTCTTGGTATTTATAGACTAGTATGAATGAGTCCCTGCCGTGCACGTCTTATAGATTAGACAGAGCGATTATGGTCCAAGGAAAGAAAACAACTCTACCATAGAAGGAAAGCCAACGTCTAGTTGGGAAAAGAAAAATAAGTTTGCTTCCTGATAAAGATTATTATTTTATATTATATCATCATGTTAAGAAAAAAATGCAAGGAGGAAACAAAAGCAAAAGAACAAAATTGATAGGAAATTAATTAGTGAGCAAGAGCTTGCCGGACCTTCGTCGGAAGTTCGTCGGAACACAAGATGTATATGGCGAACTTCGGCGAGGGATGGAAAGAACTACGAGCGGCGGCTCGCGATAAGGGTTGTACTTCTGAATCCAGGGCGTCGAGGGCTACGCCAGTATATATATAGTTGTAGGGTTTGGAAACTTTTCGAAATTTCTTAATTTCGGGATTATTTTAATTCCGCGAATAAAAATAATTCTAAAAAATCTAGAATTACCTTTTAAGTCGCGAAAAATAGCCCAGAGCTTAGAAAAATCACGAGAAAAATCCTAGAGACTCTTGGGAAGATAAACAACTCGACTAAATAGGTTTGAGCTCATGAAAAGATGGATGAAGAGATCAAGAAAAAAGATTAAGCTCACGGAAATTGAAATTTTAAATCCAGAAAATACCAAAAAATTTTCGATGAGAAGTAAACGTCATCCTATGGTATTTTTTCAAAATAATAACACTCACCAACACCAAAGACAAGCATTACACAAACACCACATTATTAAATCAATATGAAAAAGTTTAAAACCACAATTTTCTATATTTTAAATTAGCAGCAACTTAACTTATCTAATAAATTTATTCAAATATTAAAATCATTTATTTTATTTAGTGTTTTCTAAGCATAACCCAAAAGTGAAAATTTTAGGGTGTGACAGGACCAAATCTAGTCAAAAAGGCATACTATACCTGTGCATGACCTCACAGACGCCTGTTGTTAGGCACTTTATCTCGAAGAGCAAGCCATTTCCACTCTGCATGTGCCACCACTGCCTTCTTGCATCATCTCCCTGCTTGATCATTCAACAAATAAACAGATTAAAGCTAACAAACAAGGTATAGTAGAAAAATTTACATCAATCATTTATATACTCCGACAACAGCCTTTTACTCAAAAAGATATTTTTCATGGATATTTTGTCGAACATGGCCTACGTTACAGTCCCAACTTTGTTGTTTCAGGAATTTGCTGGAAAATTTCAAAAAAAAAAAAAGAAAAAAAGGCAAGGTTATTGGATGGGGGAGGGAGGGATTGAACTTACAAAAGCTGAGCTCATCCTTGTTGGTCTGTCCATCTGCATCTTCCGCTAACTGTGCACCGGATCCTGGACCACCGGTGCCACTGAAGAGGATGCAGGTGGACGTGAAGGTTGGAGGGAACGGGGATGAGGGAGATGTCTGGCCTGGTCAGCGGTGAGGAAGGAGGCTCGGCGGCTGTACGGTTGTAGAGCGCCCGCGACCGCGAGGACAGGGCGGGCGTAGGGGCCAGGGCCGAACCACTGCTCCCGCCATACCGCCACCTCCATTGCCGCCGGGGACAAATCGCCGCCGGGGCCTATTGCTTCGCTCGCTCGCTCGCCGCCGCCGCCTTGCAAGTCCTGCACAGGGGTCGGCGCCTCGCAAGATCGAGGACGGGTGGATTGGTGTGCGGCAGGGGGAGCTTGGGGGCGGCGGCAGGTGAGTGGGCGTTGGAGGGAAGACGAGATGGACCGGATAAGGCTTAGGGTTTCTATTCATATATGGCCTACTGTTGGAGTAATGGACTCTTTTCCAAATTTTCACTGGACTCCTGATAGCGGGAGTTCTCCCGCCCAATTATCTAGTATAGAATTTTAGAATTTTGAGACCAAATTTGTGTATTCTTATATTTAAATTTTATTATTACGCGCTGCTCTTGCTGCCATCGCCGCTGATGCCTTCCCTGGATCCGCAGCCATAGGATTTGGCCAGAGGAGCACGGAGACGTGTTTTGGGCTGGGCCAGCCGGAGTCAAAGGCGGGAGGTGAAATTTGACTGAATTTTTTTAAAGGTATACAACTTATCTTCACCCGCTCAATATTTTATAAGATAAAAAATCACTACTTTTGAAAAAATATAAATATTTAGAACGTCAGAATTTTAGCATTTAAAATTGCATATATAGATATAGACTTGTTCTGTATATCTATAAAAAGTCTATGGGGGCATGACAAGTATAAAGATTACACTTACTAGTATATCAGTAAATAAATAGATAAAAGCTCAAACTAGAAAAAATTATATGAAAATATCAAATATGAGGTTCATGTTCCCTAAAAGACAAAAACCATGTTTTCAACTTTTCCGTAAGATTTTTTTTGTATTAGACCTAAAATTGTCATTTCCGTATGAACTTTTCTAACGTGAGTTTGAATTTCAACTTTTACACTTGAGTACATATTTATATACACTATGGATGTTCTAAGTTTAAAAAAAATGAACACCTGAAATATGTTTTTTGAATTAGTGAGAAAAACCTCCTGCACACCCTCTCCTTTATCCGCACGCTGGCATCCGATCCTCCCCTGTTCGACCTCCGTCGCCGCTCGCCCTTCCCCCGCCTGGGCCTCCACACCGCCCACTACACTCCTCGGGTCAGGCGGCCAGCCGCTGCCTTCACGCCGTCGGCATCTAGCCCGTCGCCTCCATGACGCCGGCCACCGTCGCCTCCACATCTCCAAGGGCCGCGTGCTTCCTGCATCATTACCAACTGCCGGCTGCCGCCTCCAAGCCTCCACTGGTCCGGGCGCGCCTCATCTTCAGGGACGAGCCCCTCATCTAGGGTTTGTGCTAGCCGCGGCCACCTCCTGTTTGGAGAATCACGGCGCCCCCAATGCTCCGGTTGTCTACCATACACCAAGGTAATTGCACGTCTCCAGCCCTCCCTCAAACCCTCCCCTTCCGTGCAATAACGCATTTGCAGAGACAGTGCATAAATTTCAGATCTAGCAGTTAGAGTCCTTTCCTTGGTTATACTTTGAAGACAGGTGTGGTGCATCATTCAGTCAATAACACATCATTCTGAATATACTGTGGCAAAATGGAACACATTTGCAATGTCTGAATGCAGAAGTTGGCTAGAAATCCACAAAAGAAGAAGAAATTTACATTTAGAAATTGATTTGAGCATGTCACTAGCTACAAAATTGTTCCTTTTCTATACAGAAAGGAATAGTGTTTCTGAAAATAACAAGTCTAATAAACTCTTAACAAGATGAAATCCATACCCTTGTGCACAAATTGACAAGCTCGAACCATCCCTTTCCTTGCTGTTGTTTCGTTATTTATAGATAATGCTTGCAGTTGTTTGTTAGCACTGAATGCAAATTTAGCTATTTCTCAATGTACATGGTATTTTTATATGGCCAGTTAAATGAATTTGTCAAATCATTGGAACATGTGAGTAGTTCTTGAGCCTCATTTTGTTTGCTTATTTTCAGATCAAACTAACTATTTATGCACCTCTGTTTTCATTCACTAATGTACTATATTGTTATCCTAGAGAACATTTACTGAAGCCGAGAAGAATTGGTGCACAGTGAAGACAAGGTTTCTTCCCTTCAGCCCCTAACAAGAAAAAAATGATTTGGTCCACATTCATGTAAGATGTGTTTTCTTTTTTTACTTGCAATAATTAAGTTTTATTTCACCTCTGTTTTAGTAGTCCAAGCAGATCTACTAGGCCATCTCTCACCGATGCAGGCAAATGTGAATACAATAATCACAAAAAATGGCCATTAGCATATATATGAAAAAGAAACCAGCTTTATCACCAATTAAGATCTTAACATTTTCAATGTCAGACTGTAAGAATGTTAAGCCAATGCACATCATATAAACTATTTAGCGTTCAAATCTAGTAATTTGAGACATTTGTGATCTGCATTTCTTCATCTAAGTTGCATTAGTATCTTTGGTGTACTTGGTCCACAATATTCTGATGATAGTAGCTGCTTTTTTCAAGCTATAGGTATATGCATGATAGATTTCATAAGTGCAATTCATGTTTAATGGACAATTCTAGAAAATATGTTTAATTTCTGAAAGCAGAATGTACTGCAGTTTTTGAAAGGCATGGGTTCTCACTTCTCAATATGCTGGATTTAACTTAAGTGCTTATTGATTCATTGTCAAAGTGGACTTCTTTACTCGCACAACTTTCTTAAATTAGAGCTAATGTTTAGTTATTTGTAACTTGCAATGGCAGAAGATATGTGCTTTAACATGTGTGTCAATTTGGTTATCTTCCAATCATTTTCAGCAAAGAAGTCAACGTGTATGTCACTGATGATATGTGCTATTCACTTATGTGAAATGAGTATAGAGAACTGCATTTGATATGTATCGGCTGGAAAATTTAATGAGAAACTACATTTGATGTGTACTGTACAAATTTGTAAGCTTTGATTATATTTAACTTGTCAGTTTCATGCTACAGTAAACCAATCGTTGCTTGCCTTTCAATATTGATCCTTAATATATAAATTTGGTTAATTTCTTTGCAAGCCAGTTGACATTGGCTCAATGAACAACAACAACAACAACAACATAGCCTTTTGTCCCAAGCAAGTTGGGGTAGGCTAGAGATGAAACCCAAAAGAGACGAGAAACAGGGAGACACAAAAAAGGACATAAAGGGAGACAAAAAGAGGTCACGGTTCCGGCACGTTGATTGCCAATCTCCAAGCGCTTCTATCCATAGCTAAATCCTTGGAGATATTCCACTCCTTAAGATCTCTCTTAACGGACTCGTCCCAAGTTAGTTTAGGTCGACCTCTACCGCTCTTTACATTATCGGCCCGCTTTAGAACTCCACTACGCACCGGCGCCTCAGGAGGCCTTCGTTGGACATGTCCAAACCATCTCAACCGATGTTGAATCAACTTCTCCTCAATTGGTGCCACCCCAACCCTATCTCGAATATCGTCGTTCCGGACTCTATCCCTCCTTGTGTGCCCACAACACCAACGCAACATACGCATCTCTGCTACACTCAATTGCTGGACATGTCGTCTTTTTGTAGGCCAACACTCAGCACCGTATAACATCGCCGGGCGAATCGCCGTCCTATAGAACTTACCTTTCAGCTTCTGAGGCACCCTTTTGTCACAGAGGACGCCAGAAGCTTGACGCCATTTCAACCAGCCGGCTGAAATTCTATGCCTAACATCTTCATCAATGTCTCCGTCCTTTTGTAGCATTGACCCTAAATACCGAAAAGTATCCTTCTTGGCCACCACTTGCCCATCGAGGCTAACGTCTCCCTCCTCATGCCTAGTCGCGCTAAAATCGCACCTCATGTACTCGGTCTTAGTCCTACTAAGTCTGAACCCTTTCGACTCTAACGTGTGCCTCCATAGTTCTAACTTCCTATTAACCCCTGCCCTACTGTCGTCAACTAGCACCACATCATCAGCAAAGAGCATACACCAAGGGATACCACCTTGTATGTCCCTTGTGACCTCATCCATCACCAAAGCAAATAAATAAGGGCTCAAAGCTGACCTCTGATGCAGTCCTATTTTAATTGGAAAGTCACTGGTGTCGCCATCACAAGTTCGGACAAACGTCACCACATCCCTGTACATATCCTTGATGAGGGTAACGTACTTAGTTGGGACTTTGTGCTTTTCCAAGGCCCACCACATGACATTTCTCGGTACTTTGTCATATGCCTTCTCGAGGTCAATAAAGACCATGTGCAAGTCCTTCTTCTGCTCCCTATATCTCTCCATCAATTGTCGTAATAAGAAAATCGCCTCCATGGTCGACCTACCAGGCATGAACCCAAACTGATTTTGGGTCACATGTGTCACTCTCCTTAGGCGATGCTCGATAACCCTCTCCCAGAGCTTCATCATATGGCTCATCAACTTAAACCCACGGTAGTTAGTACAACTTTGAACATCTCCCTTGTTTTTGAAGATAGGTACTAATATACTTCTCCTCCATTCTTCAGACATTGGCTCAATGAGTGACATAAAATTCAGAGTACTAGCTGACTGAGTTGAGGATGGTTTCATTCCGTGTGCAATGTCATTTTCATGATACATCAATGTACCTTTATAATTCATTGCATGCTTGCCTCTTGTGCTTGTTGTTTATGACTGTTAGTTCCTTCTATTAGTTTCCTTTTTAGCTTCAATTGCATGGATGCTTAGTTTTATATCAATGTTTCACTGGTTAGTACCTCAGCCTTTCAGTTGTTTGTGGTTGTAGTCTGGGCTGTTTGTTTATTCAAATTTGACAAACATGAGCTTAGTATTGTGTTTAATCAAAGTTGCCCTGTCTATTTTTGAGTTGTAGCTCCCGTTTATTTATTTAATCTCTCTTGAGCTGAGCTTTCTAGGCTGCACGTATGTCAATAGCAAGATCAGTTCAGCTGCACCTTGTGTTGTTATTACCAATTAGTCATTGAACTAAATTTGAGGCTCATTTTGGACTAAATGTGAAAGTTCAGATTATGAATTTGGTGGTACTTGTTAGCTAAATTGATGCAGTCTCCTGTAATCTTACGTTTCAGTTGAGTCATGTAATAGTTGGTTAGGGGCTGCGCGTGATCAGTGTCGTGCCTGATCACGACATGGCCTGGAAGAGTCGGTCGTGTCCACGCCATGGCGTGCCGAGCGCACGAGGCGTGCACCGCAGGGAAACGGTGCGACGTACTCGTTACGGCATGGCGTGGGACGGGTCTTTGTTGGGCCTGTGGTGTCTTATAAATACATGAATAAAGGACCGAGGGGCTGTCACGTTGGCAGCGCAGCAAATTCCTGTTTTCTTTGCTTGAACTAGTTTCCATCTAAAGCTTAGTCTCGCCGCGGTCACCGCGCCATCATCGGCGTAGTGTTTCGAGTCTCATCGACGTTCCAGCCCCAACAAGTGGTACCGGAGCCGAGGATCGCCGGTGTAGGAGGCGCACCGTGGTCAAAAGAGAAGCAGAAGGGAACAGATCAGATCGGGTCGCTCGATCGAAGGAAAAGGAGGCAAGATCGCCACCGTCGACATGGGCAGCAACAGCGAGAGGGAGAAGGAGCTGATGGAGCGGGCATGGAATCAGGCCTCCGGCAATCTGGTATGGCCAATGTTGTCTCGTTCCAATTACCAAGAGTGGTCGGCTCATGTGCAGTGCAACCTCGAAGCTATGTACCTATGGGATGCTGTAGAATCAGACAAAGTAGAGCGACGTCGTGATCGGCTTGCTCTGGGCGCCATGATCCGTGGCGTGCCCCCGGATATGCACTCAATGCTGCTGAACAAAAAGTCAGCCAAGGAGGCCTGGGAGGCGATCAAATCTATGCGTCTGGGTGCAGATAGAGTAAAGGAGGTGAATGCACAGAAACTACTCGCTGAGTTCGAATCGATCTCGTTCAAGTCGGGCGAGATGATTGAAGATTTTGCTGTTAGGATCGGCAAGCTCTCAACCGATCTGAAGGGCCTAGGCGAAACGAGTGTCGATGATGCTCGTGTCGTGAAGAAATTCCTTAGGGTTGTGCCACCGAAGTATAATCAAGTTGCAGTCACAATTGAGATGTTTTGTGACCTGAAAACTTTAACCATGGAGGAGTTTGTCGGACGACTGCGAGCTGCAGAAGATCGGTTCGAGCCCGTCATGGAAGAGGTGACAAACAAGGCTGGGCAGCTGATGTTAACTGAGGAAGAATGGGCCGCGAAGAGCAAAGCCCGAGCAGGGATGGAATCCTCATCTTCGGGTGGTAAGGGTGGTGGAAGTAGTCACTACCAGAAGAAGAATAAATCTGGAGTGCGTGGAGGCAGTAACGGTGGGAACCGTGAGTCACGCGACTCTGGAAGCAAGGACACCACGTCTATGGGGACACCTCGTCGGAAGGGACGGTGCAACAAGTGCAAGGTGTATGGCCATTGGGCCAGGGAGTGCAAGAAGAACGTGAAGGAAGCATCAGAGGCAGTTCATCATGCCAGCGCAGAAACTGATGTTCAGCCAGCTCTCCTTGTTGCACAGGTTTGCAATCTTGTGCGAACAATAAACGTTCAGCATCCTCGGGTGTTCCTGAATCAGGAACGTGTGAATCCAACCAAGTATGAAGAAGGGGCGTGGGTTCTAGATACTGGAGCCACGAATCATATGACCGGTTGCAGGGCGTCGCTGACCAATCTTGATGAATCAGACAGAGGAGCCGTCAGATTTGGAGATGGATCTAAAGTTGAGATCTGTGGGATTGGAGCAGTGACCTTAGCAGGCAGAGACCAGCATCATCGGGTACTCACTGAGGTCTACTACATCCCGTCTCTAAAATGCAACATCGTAAGCCTCGGTCAGTTAGAAGAAGGAGGATGTCGTGTTGAGATTGACAATGGTGTCATGGAGGTTCTAGAGCGTCGACAGGCAGGCAGTAAGAGCCGGAGCGTGCTCATCAGGGCAGAACGCAGAAACCGGTTATATGTAATGCAGGTGAAGTTGACTTCGCCAATTTGTTTGCTGTCGAAGATGGATGATGTCGCATGGTTATGGCACGCTCGGTACGGGCATCTGAATTTCAGGGCGCTCCGCGAGTTGGGAGCCAAAGAGATGGTGGAGGGCATGCCGAAGGTGCGAGGTGTTGATCAAGTATGCGATGGGTGTGCGCTTGGGAAGCAACATAGATCACCTTTTCCCAAGGCCTCAGCATACCGGGCATCAGAGTGCCTAGAGCTCGTGCATGCTGATTTGTGCGGGCACGTCACGCCACCTACACCAGTAGGGAAGTTGTTCTTTCTCCTCATTGTCGACGATCATAGTAGATATATGTGGCTAGAACTTATGACTACAAAGAATGAGGCACTGCAGCACTTCAAGAGGTTCAAGGCTGCAGCAGAATTGGAGCTCAAGTGCAAGCTGAAGGCGTTTCGGTCAGACCGGGGCGGCGAGTTCAATTCTGGCGCATTTGTGTCTTTCTGTCAGGAACATGGCATAAAGCACAATACCACGACGCTGTACACACCACAACAGAATGGAGTCGTTGAACGACGTAATCAGACAGTAGTGGAGATGGCCCGTTGCTTATTCAAGACCATGAATGTTCCTGCTCGGTTTTGGGGAGAAGCAGTTAAAGTGGCGGTGTACTTGTTAAATAGAGCGCCCACAAAGAGTCTCAATGGCAAGACACCTTATCAAGCTTGGTTCGGAAGGAAGCCAGGTGTGAAGCATCTTCGCACGTTTGGGTGTACGGCGTATGTGAAGAAAGTTGGACCCGGCATCAGTAAGCTTGCTGACAGATCGGTGCCGGGGGGTGTTTCTTGGTTACGAACCAGGAACAAAGGGGTACCGTGTTTATGATCCTGTCCAGGATAAATTGATGGTGAGTCGTGATGTGATATTTGATGAGAAGAAGGCTTGGAATTGGGAAGGGAAAGGAAGCAGGCCAAATGCAGTCGCAGAAGAGCCTGACGTTTTTTTGGTTCAATGTCTTGATGACACTGTTCACGGTCCGACAACAGGACCAGCGGCAGATGATGGAGCGTTCTCAGATAATGATGATGGGGAACCGGCTTCACCTGCTGTCTCAATTCCATCCTTGGGAGGTACTTCACCTCCACACACACCACCTCATCAGCAGATACAGTGGGCAACTCCTCCCACCGGTGCCTCTGAAGATTCTGAAGGTGTACCACTGCGGTACAGAACAATTCCTGATTTGCTTGACACAACTGATGAAGTGCAGGACTTCGAATATAGTGGTTTGTGTTTGGTTGCTGCAGAAGAACCAAAGACTGTAGAAGATGCACTGTCAGAAGCGTGTTGGAGGAAAGCTATGGAGGAGGAGATGAAAGCTATCGATGACAACAAGACATGGGTTGTCAGTGACCTACCTCCAAAGCAGAAGGCAATTAGGTTGAAGTGGGTTTTTAAGGTGAAAAAGGACCCTGATGGTAGAATTGTCAAGCACAAAGCTCGACTGGTGGCTAAAGGTTATGCTCAGCGTCATGGAGTAGATTTTGATGAGGTATTTGCTCCAGTTGCCAGAATTGAAACCGTTAGAGTGTTGTTAGCATTGGCTGCACATGGAGGATGGGAAGTCCATCATATGGATGTAAAGTCAGCGTTTCTGAATGGTGATTTAACAGAAACTGTATATGTGCAACAACCCCCAGGTTTCTCAGTTGGTAAGAGTGACAAGGTGCTGAAATTAAAGAAGGCCTTATATGGACTTAGGCAGGCACCCCGAGCATGGAATTCAAAGCTTGACAGGGAATTGATTGCTCTTGGTTTTAGCAGGAGCAAGTTGGAACATGCAGTTTATAGGAGGAG
Organism: Saccharum spontaneum; assembly: GCA_022457205.1. NCBI lineage: Eukaryota > Viridiplantae > Streptophyta > Magnoliopsida > Poales > Poaceae > Saccharum > Saccharum spontaneum. The sequence continues at coordinate 35,305,619 of CM039584.1, forward strand.
CAGCAAGGATTCCTTTCTTCTAGTAGGAGTTTATGTTGATGACTTAATTATCTCTGGACCAAGTGTTACTGAAATCAAACAGTTTAAGTCAGAGATGAAAGGAAAATTCAGCATGAGTGACTTGGGACTCCTGAGTTATTATCTGGGGATGGAAGTGAAGCAAGGAGGAGGTGAGATCACCTTATGTCAAAGTGCTTATGCACTGAAGATTCTTGAGAGTGTTGGAATGAAGCATTGTAATCCTTGTGATACCCCAATGGAGTGCAGGTTGAAATTCAGTAAGAAGAAGGAAGATGAAAATGTTGTAAATCCAACTGCTTACAGAAGCCTGATTGGTAGCCTAAGATACATTGTTAACTCAAGACCGGACCTAGCATATGCTGTTGGGATGGTCAGTAGATACATGGAGGCGCCAGGGAAGGAACATTGGACTGCTGTCAAACGCATACTTAGGTATCTTAAGGGTACAGTTGGGTATGGCTGCAAGTACAGAAGAGGAAGTGAACTGCAACCTATTTTATTGGGTTACAGTGACAGTGATTTCGCAGGAGATGTCGAGGATAGAAAGAGCACAACAGGAGTTGTGTATTTCCTGGGCAAGAGCTTGGTGACATGGTCATCTCAGAAACAGAAAATTGTTGCTCTCTCGTCCTGTGAAGCTGAGTACATAGCAGCGGCAGCAGCGGCATGCCAAGGCATTTGGCTAAGTCGACTAGTGGCAGACATGATGGGAACGAAGGAGGCGACAGTAAAGCTACTCATGGACAACATGTCTGCGATAGCGCTCAACAGGAATCCGGTGCACCATGAACGAAGCAAGCACATAGATACAAAGTATCATTTTCTTCGTGAGTGCATAGAAGATGGCAAGGTGGAGGTTGATCACGTTGGGACTGCAGGGCAGCTCGCCGACATATTCACCAAGTCGCTGGGACGCGTCCAGTTCGTGGAGCTGAGGAGTGCTTTAGGAGTCGTTCAAGTGCATCAAGTTTAGGGGGTGATTTGTTAGCTAAATTGATGCAGTCTCCTGTAATCTTACGTTTCAGTTGAGTCATGTAATAGTCGGTTAGGGGCTGCGCGTGATCAGTGTCGTGCCTGATCACGACATGGCCTGGAAGAGTCGGTCGTGTCCACGCCATGGCGTGCCGAGCGCACGAGGCGTGCACCGCAGGGAAACGGTGCGACGTACTCGTTACGGCATGGCGTGGGACGGGTCTTTGTTGGGCCTGTGGTGTCTTATAAATACATGAATAAAGGACCGAGGGGCTGTCACGTTGGCAGCGCCGCAAATTCCTGTTTTCTTTGCTTGAACTAGTTTCCATCTAAAGCTTAGTCTCGCCGCGGTCACCGCGCCATCATCGGCGTAGTGTTTCGAGTCTCATCGACGTTCCAGCCCCAACAGTACTGACCCAACTGAAGATGTGGAGCCTAGTTCAGTGTACTCTCTATGTGATAGTTGCTAGACATAACTCAAATCTGCATATCTGCTCTTGAAAGTCTAAAATCTGCATAGCTGCTCTAGAAAGTCTAAAATTCTGCATTAGCCATGTTTTTGACTTGTTTCTGAAGGGGACCCTGATAGTTTTTGTGTCCTGATACTTTGAGTTGTGCATCCTCTCCTTACATGAATATATGACTGCTAGCCTTAGATAACCTGAATTGTCTAAGTTATGTATGGGGGGGGGGGGGTGTTATGGAATATGGATCAATGCTGGTCCTTGCCTGAAATGGGTTTTCCTTGTAGCTATCCTTGCCTGATTGTTCTAAACAATTATTTTAACTCTATGGAGATTTCTTAGCAGTTGCAGTATTTGCATATGTAGTTGTGACTGCATCAATATGTACTAATTTTTCTGTATTTACTAGAGCAAATATTCGAACTTTATTATTATTGTTTAGTGTGAATTGGTGTATTTCCTGGAAATGCTTAAATATGTCAGAGTTGAGAAAAGATTGGTGCTTGATTTCTTCCAGCAGTACACATATGTAACGTGTCTTTTTGACTTTTTTTATTTGTTTCCACAACTGATGGTTGTTTCTGATATGTTGTGTATCTGCAGGACATGCACAAATTCCAGCAACCTAAGATATTTACTATAGGAATCAAGATGGAGAAGAATGTCAGAAGCATGACCAAGGAATTGTTCGTGAGGAGGCCTATCATGTGTCCATGCATTCAAGCAGACTATGTCAGATTTCTCTAAATGCTGTCTGCAACGATGCATAATCTATTCTTGTAAAATAATTTGCTAGTTTAGCAGGACAAAGGGATATAGTGATGAAAATATGCATTTTTTCTTGCTGAAGTAAGCAGTGTTGGGACTGGCATGCTGTTCACTGTAGTGTTGCGGCTGGCAGCAAGTATTTTCCTGGTAAAAACCTGAATTGAGAACATGGCTGTGAATCCAGTGTCGATTCAAGATCTTTTGACAATGGACATATGAAGGAATGTACTATTTTTTTAATTGAGGTGTTGCTTATTCTTTCAATATTTCATGAGCATTTGTCTCCTACCATCACGTGAGTACATGCCATACTATTTTCCTAGCCCTTGCACACCCAAAAGGTTCACGGAAACGAAGTGTTGCAATACAATACTATGTTGCAACGAATCATGATGGTCTGTAGCAACAATATGTTCGTGGCAATAAAAGAATACTATTGCCTCGTTTTCGATATTTAGTTGTAATAAACAGCTATCTATTGCAATAGTCATGATAAATATTACAACCGAACAAAATTGTGGCAATAGCAACAAACTATTGCATCGTCTTGGAAATTTAGTTGGAATACACGGTCTACCTATTGCAATGGCCGTGAGAAATATTACAACCAAACAACACTGGCAATAATTTCAAGTAATAGTAACACTGTTCTATATGGTTGCAAGAGCACCAGACAGTTGCAACGCCAATCAATACTAATGCAACGAAATATTATCATGGCAATATTTTTAACCTATAGCAACATTTTTCAAAAAATGGTTGCTATAGGTCTCACATCTTGCAACACTGAACGTAAAAATTGCAATGCACTATTTTTGTGGCAACACAATCCCCATATTGCCACCTTTTTGGACAAATGTTGCAAAACATACCCCTATTACAACACAATTTGTGGTGATGCAAATGACGTCAAGTGGCAATAGGGTCGAAATCTAGTAGTGCCTAAACACCACGTCTACGCTATCAACTACTACTCTAGCGCTATACAGGGTTATCCATCTTTATCATGAGCCCTCTACTAGAGTATCCACCATGAGGATGGACGACGAACCCGTAAGTAAATAGTAAACAAGACTACTTAAAGTAGACTCACCACCGAAGATAGACACGAACCTTTGCACTCCAAGTAGCACTAGGTCTGTCGAGGTACAAGTGAAGAGGGAGTCAACATTCCCGGTATTCCTTCCGCTACAAATGCCGACAATCCTGATACTTCTCTAACTCTTTCTCTTCCTCACTCACTCCCTACACTACTCTAGCTAGAGAGCTAAGATATGAATGGAGCTCTTCTCTCTACTTGCTACATTGTGTCTCTCTTGTGTTTTCTCTTCCAAGTGTTGATGAATGATTGAATGTGAGAGGGTGGCCTCCTCCTTTTATAGCTCAAGTAGGACGGTTTGGAGGAGATAAATTAGGAAACCACCACAAACCGCCTCTAGGAGCATTGATGACACCACCTGCTGAAGGTGGGCCTGAGGGGCGCCAGGGGCGGTGAGGCACCTGGCTGGGCCACCTCGGCACTGCCTTCGCCAGGTGGGTCGCTTGATGGGCCTAGATTGTAGCCATGTCGGTATTCTACCCAAATTTGATGATTGGTTGGGCCTTCTTCGCATTCCTTGGCATAAAATTAGCTTTACGCTTTGTCTGAAGGTGCACTTTGATCACATTTTATATGTATTCCATGTTTATGCCCTACAAATGATCAACTCACCAAAACTCATAGAACTTGTTAGTATAAACCCTATTTACTAAGTTTTGGTGTTTGTTTGTATGGATTTTTATGTAAAGTTGGCGGGTGAAACTATGAGTTAAGGACCGCCAACAATATCCCTCTTAATAGTTTGATATACCTATATTCAAAACCAAAGGATATATTTATTTCCACCACTTGAGTCTTCAAAACCTTCATATGTTGTTTCTTGCAATCTTCAATATTTGAGGGCGGCAACAATCTTTGTCTCATTGCTTTGAGCAAATCCACCTTGAGCTTGTGACTTTAATCGTTTCCAAACATATGATTTCACTTAATGGCATCACATCACTTTTCCACTATAATTCAACAATGATTTGATCCTCCTCATAATATGACTTGCCATAGCTTGACTTGTGCAAGACTCAATGCAAGTACTCTCTTCTTCACCTTAGCTTTGGTCCATCGGCGTCCAAGCTGTCACTTGCCCTTCACCTTTGCTTATCTTCTAAGGCCTTTCCTTACTATCTTCACCTTTCAAGCCATCCGAAGTCACATAATGATTTGAACCAACTTTGAGCAACATTGAAAACCATTTCTTCAATATTGTAATTCTTGCTTGAATATCTTCTTTGATATAAACCTTGAGATCCATCAAGCTTCAATTTCTTCCATTCTTGAAATGCAATGAACTTGATCAATTTTCTTCCTCCTTGGATATGAACACCATCAATTTGATAAAGTAACAAAGTCATTGCCTTTGATGGATATGAAACCTCATATCATCATTCTTGACCAATAATCCATATGCAGTCACTCATATCTCATTTGCAATTAGCCAAATATGCTTGCTTCTTCTTCATTTGAACAGTACCTTGAGTTCATAATGATTATTTCCAATGAAACCTACTCATAGACTCATCAAACTCTTTAGTTCTTTAATTGTTTTGTCCTTTAATCATCAAAACCCACTAGGAGGCCTAGATGCACTTTTATAGATCAAGTAGGAGAAGATCAACAAGTGCTGGAGATTGAAGAGGGAGGAGCCCTCTGTCCCTATCAACAAGGAGCAAGGAGGGGATTCCAAGAAGAGAAGGCCTAGAGGAAAAGGGGGAGGTGAATCAAGCTTCTCTCTACATAGAGGAGCTTAGCAACATGTTGGGGTTATGATACCTCGGGTATCTTAGGACAACGATCAGTTAGCCGCTCAGGCAGCCCATGCTAGCCTAACTAGCAGAAGCCCATCAATCGTAGCTCGCCTAAGCTACAAAGGCCCTGGGCCAAGCACCAAGTTGCGAGGTCCATCACGACCTCTTTCTTCTCCTTCCACTGCACGCTTTGCGGCACCGCATGACCTCTCCTCCATCCTGACCCTTGGGAAGGGACGCGGAGGGGTCGAGCCCCATCGGGTACGCCAGCCCTGATAGGGGCAGGCACGCCCCAATCAACTGTCCCCTCAGTCAGGACAAATGCCATCCTTGTGTCACGCTGCGCGCATAAGATAACATCGCTAGGCGGTGACGACCGACACGGTGACCCACCATCCAAATATGGCCTGATGAGACGGGTGTACAACCCCACCCACTACGGGGTGCGGTGCACGACCACAACCTTGACTTTCAAGATCAACCAAGCCAATGAGGGCTTCGACACCATAGCTCAGGATCGAGCCCACCAGCACCATGACCAGCAAGGCAACCGATGACCTAGGGGCGGCTACCTAATCCCTCACTATCGCCACAATGCCACTAAGAGAACAGGAGACCATAGTGAAGGCCACGGGAAGCTCTTATCGCACAGGACAGTTGGTGAACCACCACTGTGCCAATAGTGCCATCACGATCAGCACTGTAGCATCACGCCACACCATGCTGTGATGTGGCTAATTCCAAGACAAGACGACCTTCCTTGCAAGCCAAGTTTACTAGTTTCCCCTCCCTCGGGCTCACGACCACTGGGTCAGGAGAACTCATCTCTATCTATAACCTAGCCCCTGGACTCTATATTAGGTGGCCAGGGCTCCCATCCAGGGGGATGGACTCTCAAGACTTCATTCGGGTTTCGTCCACCTAGCTTCTCCTACCACTTTTCCTCTTCTTACACACCCCATTGTAAGAGCTTTAGATCATTCAATCGAGGAACATGCACTCGAACTCTCTCTGAGACTAGACGTGGGGCTCCGGCCTGAACCAATATAATTTCTTATGTATTTGGATGCTACCATCATCTTCCTAGAGCAGCACGACACATGTATAAATTCACTCATTGGGTGACAAAACATCAATAGTTGGTGTGCCAGGTAGGGGACAGTCATGCACTCTCCTTGTTGAGCCACTAGAACAAGTCCTTGTTGGGCTCTATCCCAAGGAAGGCCACGCGGATGATGACAAAGCCCGCCAGCTGTGACACCGCATTAGGGGAAAGATGCTGCAGCTGGACCCCATACTCGCGGAGGAAGCTGTGGAGGAAATCTGATGCCAGGATCGTGAACCCATGCTTGTGGAAGTCGGTGAACAACACCACCTTGTCAAGCCATGGAAGGGAGAACGCATCATCGGCGATAGCCCTCCATCCAGCAACGTCCTTCGGTGGAAGGAGGCCCTTCTCCATGAGCCGCCGCTTCACCTCTGTCACCGTCGAAGGTACCCACTCACCCATCTTGTAGCACAGGCAGGGAATAGGACAATAGTGGTGGAGTAGGTGACAAACGGCAGTGACACCAAATGACTGTAGGTGGTGGCGTGTATCCAATGTAAATCTCACGAGCTCGACCCCTTTCCCTTTTCTCTCTCGATTGCAGTGGATGGAAATGGAAAGTGAGAACAAGGTAAGAGATGGACTTTGGCTGAGGGGCTATTTATGTGGTGGCATCTAAGGATGTGAACCGTGCCTATGTGAAGTTCACCCAAAATAGACCCCATAGACCCTCAAAAGATGAGCCAACACGCGCAACACATGATCGCACACGTAGGGGCGCCATTAAGTCGCGAGGAAACCAGGGAGGTCGATCGCCCCTAGATTTGCACTCAAAGTTACCCTCCACAGTCATGACCGTGTGGCATGGCACAAGATCACAGGCAAGTGGGTGCCATTAAGTCACGCTGTGACCGGGGAGGCCAATAAGGCCCTGGGTCCACATGGAGAGGGACCTACCGCATCCATGACCATGCGTTGCACTTAGGAAACCTAATTTTGGGCTAGCTCTCATTTGGGCTTGAGGCCACTAAAGGGGTAGGGCCAGGGTGAGATGGGCCCCGAGCGGCTCTTATTAGTGGTGTGGAACCTCTTGACCATCTCCCCTATGTTTGAGTCTTTGGCTTTGAAGTCGCCCGCGTTGACCCCCTCTAGGAGGAAGGCATCTTGCCCTCTGGCTGCTGCGAAGGCGGTTGGGGACCGACGGGTTTGATGGTCGTCAATTTTTGGGACGTCTCTCTATGAGGCATAGCCGAACTTCATGTTGATTGTTGGAGGATATTGGGTCCCACTCAAATTATCCATTGACCTCGATGAGGCACACCACTCTGATCGTTGAGGTTACTGTGGACATTCTCTCCCTGCATGGGGTGAAAACAAACCTGCCTATAACAAGGCATCATGACCTCTCGTGGTCAACAAGGACACTAGGGAAGAATGGAGTTAGGTCCCCATGACCTCGCTGAAGGATGAGGCCAAGGCTCGACCAGCTCCACCCTGTGTCCCGTGTCCTCGACCCAAAGCCGGCTCTGGAGCCTCATAAATCGACAGGGGTCATCGAACTCTCAGGAAGAGGTCAATTGGGCAAACAGCTAGGGATTCGCAACTGTGCCTCCCTCGTGAAGCTACGTAGAATCCCATAAAAATGTAACCACGACCCGAACGCACATGGTCAGGGCTGGTTTAGGCTCGAACGATGCCCCTCGATCAAGGTAGGCATTCCACGACCGTGATGCCACCCGGGAACACAGTCGCAACCCGATGACAGTTAGTGAAAACACAATCTAGCGAGCTAAGGCATGACCAAGGAGAAGGCATTCGAGCATGGGTCAAAGATCGACATCCCCATCCTGCGTGGTGGAACATCAATGACCTACTCAAAAGTCATGGCCTTGAGCTAACATGCCCAACCCCGATCCGATGGCTCGGGGGCTCGTTATGACCAAAGGAAAAGTCACAACGTCACGACAAAGTGTTTTCTTTATTCATAGATAACAAGTGCGCCCAAGCTTCATATAGGGCTTAAACAGCCTAATGTCACCAACATGGCAGGATCATCGAGTTCACCAACATAAGTCTAGGGACTTAAACTAACAAATTTCACAAGTTTTGGTGAATCTGTGTTTCCAGCAGCATTCAATCAGAAAATTGCCATGGAGGACCTATTCATCAAATGAAATGATGGAAATACGCCGTGGGAACTACATGGGAAGACTCTAGAAGACTCCAGGAGGCTCCCCACTGAAGCAGGGCACGAGACCATACCAGGTGGAGCTGGCCAGTCTCCCCCTTAGGCCGCTTGGTCCTTGTGGGCCCCACCTATCAGCAGCATCTAGAATGTTCCTCCATCGCCTCCTAGGATTGCATCTACGTCGTTCCTTAAATCGGTTTAATCCAAGGGCTCACGTTGCACCCTCTGGGCTATATAAATAGACCCATACCTCCCTTTTTGGAGCTATCCCTAAAACCCTAATTCATATTATCCTCATGAGGATCAGAGCCAGCTATCAAGAGAAGATTAGTTCTCCATAGGATTTAGTCTTATGAATAGAAATAGAGAGATAGAGAGTGAGAGAAGAGTTTAGAGGAGGTGCCAGCCTATCGGTGCTTCCTTTACGGCTTGTACCTTGGTGGATCCAAGTTCTACTTGTGCTTGTCTTCAAGATTTCTCTAGTAATCAACTTCTGAATTAAGTAAGCATTTGTTTATATTGTTCATCAGGTTTGTGACTTTTTTGAGTGCTTTATTCTCTTCCTAGGGGGAGTAGAGTATTAATCTTAAGTGTAGGCATGGTGCTTAGACATAGGTTAATCATGAATGCATCCTGCATTCCGGATCGGTGGTAGCAGCGGGTAGTGACAGCCCTGTCTATCCTTTGTAGTCCACCTCCCATTTGTAGGACAAGTAGGACCCGGTTGCGAAGGAAATCAGATCCTCTATTGGTGTCTTTCCCTAAGTAATGTCCCCAGTTGAACAGTAGAAGACATAGTTTACCCAGGTTAGAATCGAGGATTCGCCTAACCACACTCTCAAGGAACTAACCAACACAGCCTATAATCAATCAAGGAGAACCTTGAAGGGAGTAGGAGCACCAATTGGGAGCGGATGAAGCCGCCGCTTCTGTAATCCCGCAAGGAAATCACAAGAGCAAAGGGGTAGAGATCACTCTCTGAATATTTGTTAGCACACAGCTGAACAAAGGGTTTCTGTATATCAAATATCAAGTTGTCTACAAATGTTATGGAGTAAGGGGGTATTTATACAAGGAACAGCCCTCCTGGATAGGTAGAAACACGAAATGAAAAAGATAAGTCGGACTATGTGAAAGGGCCTCTTCAAACTGGCTTCCTGCTGGGTTCCCGCGTGGCTGTTTAACTTCTGCGCAGTCTTCAGTGTTTTGGCAATAACTCCATCTTAGAACCTCCAAATGATGTGCAGCTGGATGCGTTGGAAAGCTAACTTGATAAGCGTTCACACCATGTATAGCATGTACCACAAAATATTGTACAATGGTACAGTTTTGCATGGGAATTTAATCATCATGCAGGCTGATGAACTGCTGACCAGTCTTCACTAAAATAGGTTGACCACCCAGAAGAAAACTCCAAACAGGTCGGCACTTGTTGCATTGCAAACTAGACTTGACAAGCTTTCCAACAAGTCCTCATGGGCCTTCATAACTTTTGGCAATAAAAAATGGTGGCTGATTCTTTCTGATGGTTCTGTCATGCTGGGCTGTCCCGAGCATGGCTCTTCTTTGTAATCCTCTCCTGGTGTGTACTTGTCATCCTCCTTGGTGAACCTAAGCAATAGTAATGTGCACGACTTCGATAGTATATAATTCTCATGAATGTTAAAATGAATCTCATAAAGTAGCGCATGCACCTCTTGTTGTAGGTGTTTTGCTCGACTACATGTAATCGGTCCATCAAAGTCTTGTGCTTGTGTTGATGTAGGTGAGACTTGAGTTGGTGTTGCTTGACTTGGAGGTTGTAAAATGTTGCACAGTGGCATGGTTGTATCATCCTCCCCCCTTGAAAAAGAGTCGTCCTCGACTCTAATCTGTCAAAGTCCAAAAATTGTGCTAGGCCAACAGGGGTAGATACTATGTTTCTGTTGCAATCTCCTTGTTCCATCACAGCAATGTGTTTGAATCTGTAATCATATAAACCAAGTAGCAGTCTTGTAGGTGGAAACCAAAAGGATTTAGATTCAAGTTTAGCTTTCACCTTGAATGGATCCTTAGAATTAAGAGTGAATGTTGATGTCCTTGGTATGATCCTATCATCCTTCCTCTCTTCCAAAAAAACTTGCCCTCTGCTTTTGCTCTCCTGAAAACAGTCTAAAGAAAATAGAGAGTGGACGCATATGCCAATTGCTATGATTACTTGTTGAAGATTGTTCATTATCTTCTTTATAATTCATATGCACATTATTTCCTTTTCGGTGAGATGAATAGTTTCTCAGATTTTATGAACCTAAAATTAACTTTGAAAATGGAAGCACAAAAATTTCTTTTAAACCACTCATTTGATTCAGGTTATCATGTTTTATCGTTGCAAAATCAAACATTTCAACAGATGTGAATGAAGCATGTTTGATATTCCAATAATTCTTGATGCTCAACTCATGCAAAGGTTTAGTAATGTACCTTTCATACTCAATGGTTCCACATGTATATGGAAAGACTTTGGGTGAATGAACCAAACACATTTGCACAAGATTTCTTTGTTTCAGTGAAGAATATGAACAAGAAAATAACACTGATTGTTCTGAATAGCAAGCTCTAAACAACCTTTTTATCTCAAATAAAAAAAAGTATGGTTCACAAGATGTACAACTCATTTTATTCAACTTCAATTCAGCAATGTTGTGACATGTTATGCAAAGAGCACAAACATAAAATTTATTTATAATGTAGTGTCCAATGATGTTAAATGTAAACTTGTAGCTGTAGGCACTATTCAAAGATTTCATAGATGATATATCAAGAACACTTTCAACCATTTTATTAATATCAACAAATTCATCAAGCTTGACATAGAACATACATTCAGCAGGAGATATTCTTCTAAAGAATTCAGCATGACTAATCAATTTCACATGGCCCACATTATCGACATGTAAATTATCATATATTTCAGTCAAAGTATAGCAATGGTCATGCATGATTGAACAATGTTTGTCAACTTTCAAAATTTCAGCACTTGTATCAACATGGGGATCAATCAAATCAGCACAAAGATTTCATGTATACTCAATTTCAGTTGAAGCAAATTTGTCATCACAATTACTGGTCAATATATGTTGCAGATTCAGTTCTAAATTGTTTGCATTACCTTTCAGATTTTGTGATGGTGCATGAATGATGCATTGTATCTCTGAATTTTTACCTTTTTTCTTGTCATGGTTCAGGTTTTGCACAGCATAGAGTTGGTTCTCAATAATGGCAACCCTCGCATTTCTCTGGCCAAATTTGGGGGTCTTTTGAGCAGCCATCTCCACCGAATCTTCTTTATAGACCTGCATGTTGGGAGAAACAACACTAAGAGTAGACATTAGTGGGTTAGTGTTAAAATCATCCGTGCATGCCTTGCAATAAAGGTCTCTCTTTTTGTGTGGTGTATCTCTCACACTCATATTGTGGATACTCTCAATCTCACATTTGGTGGAATCACACAACTCACTTTTGTTTTCACTCTCACTCAATTTGGCTATGTGGCACTCATTCTCACAAGGGATTTGATGCATAATATCTTCAATGTCTTCTAGAGCAACATTTGAATATCTTCCATCATTCATGATGTAATCGATTGCCATTGGGGCAGTAATGGTGGCAGCAACACCATCAGGTCTATCCTCTTCAAACAATGATGATCTCTTAATTGCTGATGTGGATTCATCCCCACTAATATTGCCTTCAATTTGAACTTTATGTGGCATTGGAACAGCAATAGATGCAACCAAATAATCATCTTTGACCTCCTCCAAAGATGTTGGACTGGCATTAGTATAAGTGGAATCATGTGCACTAATCTTTCCTTCAATAATCTCAACACTCTGTGACATGGGGGAGCACAAAATTTCAGCACCACTGTCCAATAATTCATCACATAATGCAGCTGATGGTACAACACATCTTGACACCACATTTGTGCTTGGAACCATATTGGTTCGAAACTTCAGATCCATTAGATCATGATGAACTTCATCTTGGACAAATTTATTACTAGCAATAGACGGCACAATAGCATCATCTTTGTGCTCACATTCAGCTCTCAAACTGAAACAATGATTGGCCTTCAAATTCAGATTAGATTCACCTTCAAAAATTAGAGTGTTGTCAACCTCTTGGTCATAGTTGGGTACTAATTTTTCATCAGATGACATAGAAAATTTCTGGACTGATTTGGAGCATATAACTTCTCCACTTTTAGCACTAGAATAAGGCTCAGAACTTCTAAGATCTGCAGCACTTGTGTTCAGACATGGTGGCAGTGCTTCTTGATGAAAATTTTTTAGATTTCGATGGCGTGGAACTATAGCATGTTCCCTCAACTCAACACACAAAGGATCAACATCTATCAGAGAAGTATCTTCTCTAGTTTCACAACTCAACTGATGATCTTCGACAACTTGCATAGTGGCTTCTGCTACCTCACTTTGTGTGTCATGTGCAGCAGAATTTTCTTCTTGATCTTGCTCAAAACTGAGACAAACATTGATGGGAACATTTGCAACTTGATTCTCATCAACCTCAGATTGTAAATGGCACTTTGGGATAGCAACAACATCAAGAGATGGTGTAACACTATGATCCAATGTAATGTCACACACCTCAACATTTTCCATATCAATTTGGGACATAGAGCCTTCTTCTTGCTGCACAACAAAGTTCTTGGAGTTGAATTGTTGATGTTCACTTCTCTTGGTACTAGAATCAACTAAAGAAACTTTTGGGACAACATGTCCTCTCTTCTTGCATGGACTTGATGATTGCTTCTTTCCAACAATGGAGGACATATTGGGCTGCAACTTAGCACTTTTATCTTGGCACAAACTAATGTTCTGGGTGACCTTACCTTGCTGCACCTTCATAACTTTCTTTTCCTCTCTAATTGCACAACTTAGAAGATCTTGCATACTTCTAAAATATTTGCCCTCAAGTGCAGCAGCAATGTTACCATTAAGACCTCTCTCGAAATATTCCATTGCATTTATGTCATCAACAACATTTGCACGATGCAAGGAAGAATTCAGCTTATCATAATATGCTTGGACAGATTTACTACCTTGCTTCACACGCTGTAAACGACGAAGCAAAATCAGCCGATATTCCCTTGGAACAAATTCTTTTCTCATGGCCTTCTTCAAATCTTCCCAATTCTTGATGAGATGCTTATGTGGATATTGTTTCCACCAATCATGAGCATAATCTTCAAATTCAAGCACAACTCATGATATCTCCTTGGCTTCTAAAAAATCTTGAACCTCAAGTTCAATCTCCATTTGTTCTGCCCAAACGAGAAATTCCTTCGGATCATTACTTCCATAGAATGGAAGATTGGTGTATCTTCGGCCTGTCATGGTTATTGCATATGCAAAATAGCAAGCTTATATGTGGTATAGGAAAAATATGTAGAACTCTCACAACCTCAGCTCTCTTACCAACCAAAGCTCTTATGAAGTCCCTGCTGCGGATTACAGAGAAATAAATGTGTGGTGGTAACTGAAAGTGATGGCGAGGTGAATACAAGACTAGAGAGTACCGATTACGATGGTTTTTATGTGGAGCTTGGTAGGGAATAATACAAGGAATGCAATCTGAAGTCTAGTTATTGTAATATTAAGTAACAATCCAAACTAGAAGTTCTCTGCCTAGTGCTGATCACAGAATATGAATGAGATGTAAATCGATCACACACACACAAGGAAATTTCAGATTTGATGCAAACAAGGAGTATGATTGGGTTGCAAGTGTTGCGATCAGACCCAACCAAAATTTTACACCAAACAAGGATAGCACACTGGTTGCACTACTTGATACGAAAACTTTCAGCACTTGTGCACATAAACCTACTGATCTTTCAACCTTTCTTTCTCAGCTTTTCTATATTCTTTTTTTTACTTTTCTTTCTTCTCTTTTTTTTGACACACTTTTTTTTATAACTAAACACAAAGACCAGATTAAGACACTTGCACAATTAAGATAAGAACAAAACACAACTGGTAGCTATAATAGGATCAAACTTTACACGAAGGACATGATATGCGTTTTTAGATTTTTTTGGTAGGGATTTTCAGATATATAAAGAGGCTCAAAGGACACGCAAAGGATAATGATCAGCAACTAAAACAAAGACTCTAATGAACTGAAACTTGACAAAACTCACTAAAATAACAGATTGAAACAAAGGGCTAAAACAATGTATTTTTCAGGCTTTTTGGTGGATAGGACGAAACAAAATATATAAGTAGCTAAGGGAAAAATTCTACCGTGATAACGAAAGCTCTGATACCAGATGATACGCTCAGGAGGTCCCGATCTTCACGACGTAGGATGATCACCTGATAACTAGCTGAAGAACAGCCGGATAACTTGCTGTAGGTAGCGATAACTAGTGCAACCTGGCAAATAAAACTCGAAGCCAACCACCGTCTTTAACCGACAAACTGAATCGAGGATTCGCCCAACCACACTCTCAAGGAACCAACCAACACAGCCTATAATCAATCAAGGAGAACCTTGAAGGGAGTAGTAGCACCAATTGGGAGTGGATGAAGCCGTCGCTTCTGTAATCCCGCAAGGAAATCATAAGAGCAAAGGGGTAGAGATCACTCTCTGAATATTTGTTAGCACACAGCTGAACAAAGGGTTTCTGTATATCAAATATCAAGTTGTCTACAAATGCTATGGAGTAAGGGGGTATTTATACAAGGAACAGCCCTCCTGGATAGGTAGAAACACGAAATGAAAAAGATAGTCGGACTATGTGAAAGGGCCTCTTCGAACTGGCTTCCTGCTAGGTTCCCGCGTGGCTGTTTAACTTCTGCGCAGTCTTCAGTGTTTTGGCAATAACTCCATCTTGAAACCTCCAAATGATGTGCAGCTGGATGCGTTGGAAAGCTAACTTCATAAGCATTCACACCATATATAGCATGTACCACGAAATATTGTACAATGGTATAGTTTTGCACGGGAAGTTAATCATCATGCAGGCTGATGAACTGCTGACCAGTCTTCACTAAAACAGGTTGACCACCCAGAAGAAAACTCCAAACAGGTCAGCGCTTGTTGCATTGGAAACTAGACTTGACAAGATTTCCAAAAAGTCCTCATGGGCCTTCATAGCTTTTGGCAATAAAAAATGGTGGCTGATTCTTTCTGATGGTTCTGTCATGCTGGGCTGTTCCGAGCATGGCTCTTCTTTGTAATCCTCTCCTGGTGTGTACTTGTCATCCTCCTTGGTGAACCTGAGCAATAGTAATGTGCACGACTTAGATAATATATAATTCTCATGAATGTTAAAATGAATCTCATAAAGTAGCGCGTGCACCTCTTGTTGTAGGTTTTTTGCTCGACTACATGTAATCGGTCCATCAAAGTCTTGTGCTTGTGTTGATGTAGGTGAGACTTGAGTTGGTGTAGCTTGACTTGGAGGTTGTAAAATGTTGCGTGGTTGTATCATCTATGCTCCTATCTATCCTAACCTTGTCGCTACTCTTAGTTAAGTTAACTCTTAACCAAGTTACCATCCCCTTGTTAAGTTAGATCGTAGTTAGTCTCATACGTTTCCCTGTGGATATGATACTTGAAATACCTCCGGGTGAAAGCTACAGCGGTATCCGTGCGCTTGCGGATTTATCTATGTGCGTTAATTTATACCAACAAGCTTTTGGCGCCGTTGCCAGAAAAACGGTTGCTGAATTAACTTTGAGCCTAACTTAATATTTTATCTTCTGTTTTACTTTTTCATTTAGCATGGATTCTACTCCTATCTATAAATATGCTGAACCCATGAGCGCAAGCTTAAAGCCACCAAAATCTTTAGAGCCTATCATAACACCTGACTTTGAGGTGAGTCCGTGTTTTATAAAATTGATTCAAGATAAATCCTTCTTGGGAGAAGGCGATGAAAACTCATACTCACACCTAAAAGAGTTTGAACAGATCTATGCATGCTTGCGTATCACTGGCATGTTAGACAATAACTTAAGATGGAAGTTATTCCTGATCTCTTTGACGGGAAGAGCTAAACATTGGTATAATCAAACCATAGGAAGTATGCAAGGAGATCGAGAAACATTATGCTCTAAATTTTGTTTATGTTTCTTTCCTATCTCTAAAGTGGTTAGCCTTCAAAAAGATGTTCTAAATTTTAGACAACTAGAAGAAGAATCTCTTGGCACATCATGGGTTCGTTTTAATAAACTCATCATCACTGTCCCGAACCTTGCTATTCTAGACCCAATACTCCTTCAACATTTTTTCATGGGTCTTAGCTAGGATTACAGGGAACACCTTAATGTAGCCTTTGGAGGAGCTTTCCTTTATTTGTCTACTAGTAAAGCAAGGGCTCTGCTTAATAGAATTAGCGAAATCACTCTTCACTAGCATTTATAATGAACTCTCTGAGGAAGAGATGGAATCATCTCCCAAACAAGAAGAGGAAGTTCTGATAGCCAAACCACAATCAATTTAATCCTAAGGTTTAGCTATCCATCCCAACCCATCAATACCCCAAAATCCTCCAAGAGAAGAGGATGACCTCTTCGGTGCTAATTTTGGGAAAACATTAAATTCTCATAAGAGACATTCAAGTGAATATAATTCCAATCCTCTCAAGAAGAGACCTCATAGAAAGCGTCCTTATTCCCATGTAGGACATCGGGAAGAATTCAAGGATGGCATGTCTAGTGATGCTATAGATGGAGAGCCAAGCCATTTAGAACCTAATCCTATCTTCTCTCCTTCTATGTCCACATTAGATACTTTATCTGAACCCATCTCTCAACCCATCCTCGACCCCTATAATCCCTCTCATGCTCTCTCTCCTAAGTCTCATGATGACCCTAGAAATTTATTAAGACAACCGAAGCATAGGAGTTATGAAGACCACAAGGATGATCAAGAAGAGCAACAACAATGGCTAGAATGTATTAATAACTAGCTGGAATGTATTAAGAATTCATATGCCATTGCTAAAGAATGGATGGACAAGGACAAGGACAAAGCCTTATGGATAGAATCCAAACTTGGCTTAGATTCAAACAGTGAGCTCAAATCAATCTCTTCAATAAACATGACTCATTCAAGTTTGAAAGAAGCCTTAGATGAGATCAACCTAAGAGACACCAATCCATGGGAAATTTAGGATAATAAAATGACCAATGAATGTCATAGGCATGGAATGATGGAGACAATGGTTCCGCCTATAGACATTCATGAAGAAACACCCTTAGAGCTTGAAAAGGAAGATGACATCGATGAGCATGGAAGCTATATCATGAACTCCTCATCGAATCCATGCTCATATGAGAAATCTCCTAATTTAACTAGTCTCTCCAATATTGCCACACATGAGATCTTCAACCCCCTCGTACTTCCTGTTCCAAAGACTTTGAAAGGGTGGTTGTAGATGCATATGTTTATTATAAATATTGTAGATCTCATTGTGTAAATCTTGAGATGGGTATACCAAGGTTGGTGTCGGAGGGGAAACCACTTCACCAACTTTAAGCATAATTAGAAGGTTCCCTAAGGACAAGCTTTTGTCCTAAAGCAAGCACTTTCGGGAGATAACATGTGCTTTCACCTTTTTGCCCTTGTGAAGTGAGCATAGAAATTTAGTGTAAAAATATTCCTTCGAGTATTTTTGTCACTAACCATTTTAGGTTTAAAGCAGAAAGAATGAACGATGACGACCCAAGGTATGTCCAACCAATTATCATGCAACATTTAATCACATCCATCCAAACTTGACTTTGCTTTGCAAAATTCAAGCTTGGGGGATGGGCCTCTCTTAAAAAAATTTTATGCCATGTTGCTAATTTTTTGTTGTCTCTACCTTTAAGCCATGCTCAACTTGTTAGAAAAAACAACAAAACAAACAATCATACTCTTTCATCTCTATTTGAGTAAATCTCTATAATGCTTTCATGCTACCATTGTCTGCTATAGTATGTGTAGGTTTTGAAGTATTTTCATACACCTTTTTAAATTAAGCATGGTGCATAGTTTAAACTATTTTCTTGAATCAAATTAGACAAGGAGTTTAATCTGATTTTCGAACCAAAAGGTGCACTGATTTTACTCCTAAAGGCTTTTAAATTAAGAGAGGTGCTTAGGTTAAAATGCCTTCCTAAATCAAATTAGACGTGGTGTCTAGGTTGATCACCAACATAAGTCTAGGGACATAAACTAATAAATTCCATAAGTTTTGGTGAATCTGTGTTTCCAGCAGGATTCAATCAGAAAACTGCTAAGGAGGACCTATTCGTCAAACGAAATCATGGAAATACGCTATGGGAACTACATGGAAAGACTCTAGAAGACCCCAGAAGGCTCCCCGCTGAAGCAGGGCACGAGACGCTGCCAGGTGGGGCCGGCCAGTCTCCCCTTCAGGCCACCCAGTCCCTGGTGGGCCCCACTTGTTAGCACTTCCAGAATGTTCCTCCACCGCATCCTGGGATTACATCTATGTTGTTCCTTAATCGGTTTGATCCAAGGGCTCAGGTTGCACCCTCTGGGCTATATAAATAGATCGCTACCTCCCTTTCTAGAGCTATCCCTAAAACCCTAATTCATATTCTCCTCATGAGGATCAGAGTCAGCTATCAAGAAAAGATTAGTCCACCATAGGATTTAGTCTTATGAATAGAAATAGAGAGATAGAGAGTGAGAGAAGAGTTTAGAGGAGGTGCCGGCCTATCAGTGCTTCCTCTACGGCTTGGACCTTGGTGGATCCAAGTTCTACTTGACCTTGTCTTCGAGATTTCTCTGGTAATCAACTTCTGATTTAAGTAAGCATTTGTTTATATTGTTCATTAGGTTTGAGACTCTTTTGAGTGCTTTATTCTCTTCCTAGGGAGAGTAGAGTATTAATCTTAAGTGTAGGCGTGGTGCTTAGACTTAGGTTAATCATGAATGCATCCTGCATTCCGGATTGGTGGTAGCAGCGGGTGGTGACAGCCCCGTCTATGCTTTGTAGTCCTCCTCCTGTTTGTAGGACAAGTAGGACCTGGTTGCGAAGGAAATCACATCCTCTGTTGGTTTTTTTCCCTAAGTAATGTCCCTAGTTGAACAGTAGAAGATATAGTTTACCCAGGTTAGAATAAGAAAGCCTTAGTAATTCTCTCTACACTCCTATTTATCCTAACCTTGTTGCTACTCTTAGTTAAGTTAACCCTTAACCAAGTTACCATCCCCTTGTTAAGTTAGATTGTAGTTAGTCTCATACGTTTCCCTGTGGATATGATACTTGAAATACCTCCGGGGGAAAGCTATAGCGGTATCCGTGCGTTTGCGGATTTATCTATGTGCGTTAATTTATACCAACAAGCTTTTGGCGCCGTTGCCAAAAAATGGTTGCTGAATTAACTTTGAGCCTAGCTTAACATTTTATTTTTTGTTTTACTTTTTTGTTTAGCATGGATTCTACTCCTATCTATAAATATGCTAAACCCACGAGCGCAAGCCTAAAGCCACCAGAATCTTTAGAGCCTATCATAACACCTGGCTTTGAGGTGAGCCCATGTTTTATAAAATTGATTCAGGATAAATCCTTCTTGGGAGAAGACGATGAAAACCCATACTCACACATACAAGAGTTTGAACAGATCTATGCATGCTTGCGTAACACTGGTGTCGGTGTTCGAACCCGGGAGGGCCCTAAGCCGACGAGTGAATTTATGCTGCGTGTTCCCTAATCCGGATGATGATGCAAAGAGAATACACGGGAGTTTCTTGGTTCGGGCAAAGAAGGCACTACGTCTAGTGCTTGTGTAGGGGTTACAAGCTGTGAGAGAGGGAAGCGGTCCCAAGTCTCAAGGAAAGGAAAAAAGAGTATATTGCTTGAGATGTTGATCTTAGAAGCTGGGGAATCTCTTGTGGTTTTTGTCCTTCGTCCCCTAGGAGAGTCCCCTGCCTTCCCTTTTATAGGGTCAAGTGAAGGCAGAGGAGTCGATAAAACCCTAGGGCGGTGCCTTAAAGGTGAAGGTTCGACAGGCGCTTGTGGGGGTTGCTGTAGCGACGTGCTCCAAGAATGGATGGCCATCCTTGGGGTACCATGGTGACGTTAGGGATGGGACGATGAAAAGACCCTGGGTCCTGTGGCGAGCGGACGTACAGGCATTGTTCCTTTGTTGACCGGCGATTAGTCGAGGCCGGGTCGAGGCGTAGCTGAGGGGGGTCGACAGGGAATGGATAAGGCCGGGCCCCAGAAATCTCGGGATATGACGGTCATCGTGTTGTGTCTCGAGGGGGCATCGATGGTGGAACAGTACCCTGCATGGCATGTATAGTGACAGGTTTTCACCGCCCATCCCGGGATGGGCAGTAAAAAGTGGGATTTGACACTGGTACTGCTTCCATGCTGGCGGTGCTGTAGCCACGTGGGTAGGAAGTGGTTGGCGGTTGCATTAAATGCCTTGACTTTTGTCTGTAAGTAGGTGGGTGAAGAAGGGTCGACCGGCAAGACCTAGGGTCGTGCGAGTCAGAGATTTCCCTAGGGTCGAGGCGTCCCATCGAGCGGGCCTTGTGCGAGTTGGAACGCTGTCGAGGGCCCTGTCTTCACACGTATGTGGTTTTGGCTCGACGTTCCTGCGCGGACGGAGCCTTGATGTGGTTTCTCAAGGGGGTTTGTTCCTTTTAGTCATGGGTTTTGGGTACCCCTAGTTTAGGTACCCGACAGTAGCCCCTGAGTCTTTGTGTGAGTGTGGACACTCTCACTGAGGCTCAGCGAGTCATGAACTGGAGTCTAGCGTCGTTGCACTTCCGGTGGGTGCGTAAGAGTGCACCTGCTGGGTGTAGCTCCCGAGGTATCGGAGGAGTGTTTGACTCCTTTGAGGGCTTTAGTATGTTATGTCGAGGGGCGCTCATGCGTTCGAGCCCTCGTGGTGTGCTTGGTCCCCTTTCGTTTGAGGTTAGCTTTTTGCGATCAAGCCCCCGAGCCTCGCGTGCATGAGGTCGATCAGGATCTTGCCCGTCTTCATCATACGACCCTCACGCATCCTTTAGGAAAGGAGGAGGGGTGGGGAACGCCGTACTACCCTTGATGGGTGAGTTCCGATGATCTCCAGTGAGCTGCTAGCGGAGGATTCGAGTGGGAGCCTGTGCCTCGTTCGATAGGGGTCGGCTGGCGGCCGTGGAGGCGCTCTCCAAAAGTGCCAAAGAGTAGTCGTGTGGATCTCGGCTCTGTTCGGTAGGATCCAAGGGCTCGATGCCTCCCTCCGAGGGGATTCCACCGCCGACCTCTCCTTTAGCCTCGAATATGTCTGAGGTCGTCTCAAGAAAGTGGCTTGAGCCCTGGCCTTGTACGAGCATGTCCTTAGTCATCCCTGACTCTGTTTACTCTAGGGCAGCTGTCGAACCCTGGTCGAGGGCCAGCTTTCAATTCCTCGAGGTTTATAGTGGGCTTGGAGCCCGTGGTTCCTTCGCCTGGAAGTACCTGTTTTTATTGTTCGACCCTCACACATCCTTTTGACAAGGAGGAGGGGTGGGAACGCTGTACTACCCTCGATGAGTGAGTTCCGATGGCCCCTGGCGAGCTGTTAGCGGGGAATTCGAGTGGGAGCCCATGCCCCATTCCATAGGGGTCGGCTGGCGACTGTGGAGGCGCTCTCCAAAAGTGCCAAAGAGTAGTCGTGTGGATCTCGGATCCGTTCGGTAGGATCCGAGGTCTCAATGCCTCCCTCCGAGGGGATTCCACCGCTGATCTCTCCTTTAGCCTCGAATATGTCTAAGGTCATCTCGAGAAAGTGGCTCGAGCCCTGGCCTTGTATGGGCATGCCCTCAGTCATCCCTGACTCTATTTACTCGAGGGTAGCTATCGAACCCCGATCGAGGGCCAACTTTTGTACCCTCGAGGCTTGATGCGGGCTCAGAGCCCATGGTTCCTTCGCCTAGAAGTATCCGTCTGTGAGCCTCCCTTCCCGCCCGTTGGGGTGCGTCTTTTTAGGAGGGGAGCGAGATCGGTGCGGTAGTGGGCGGCGTGGTAGGCGGTTGGTGAGTGAACGACTAACATGTGCCTGTGTGCGTGGGTTTCAAGGGGAGCAGTTAGGTAGGAGCATTGAATGCGGAAAATGTTCCTACCTTTTCGCCGGATCCGTCCGTTGCCCTTCCACCGGGGTATAAGTACGGAGCCTAGGGTTCCACGTGCCCCCACCAGCCCTTTGCGATTGCCCTTTCCTCCCTTCGCTCTCATTAGCCGTTCTCTGCCGCCGCTGTCATCTGCCTCCCTGTCGCCACCGTAAGCCGATCTTCGACACTCATGGCAGGAAAGAGTCAAGTTCTCCCTGCGGATGCGTGGGTCCGTTCTTTGGTAACGGAGAGAAAGCTGGACGACCTGGTTCGCGATGGTCTCCTTCGACCGAGGGCGAGTCGGAGCCAGCCAGAGTGGAGGGTGCCACTGTCCAGCCACTGGGAGCTGGCGCCCCCGGAGGGCTACGGGGTGAGCTTCATTGCCTTCCACGAGAGGGGGCTCGGGATGCTGCCAAGCCAGTTCATGCGGGCGCTCCTGCATTACTACAAGGTGGAGCTCCATCACCTTGCCCCCAATTCCGTCTCGCAGGCCGCCATCTTTGCGGCAGTCTGCGAGGGGTACTTGGGGATGGAGCCCCACTAGAATCTGTGGCTCCACCTCTTCAAGGCGGAGCACTTTGCCAAGAAGGCGGGCGAGAGGGAAGTGCGGCATGCGGTGCACACCAGTAGCTGCACCCTTCAGGTCCGGGTGGGTCGAGGTGAGCTCTACATCCCGGTGCAGCTCATCTCGTCGAACAACGGATGGCATGATGGGTGGTTCTACCTGCGCAACGACGACGACCGCCTACCGAAGTTCTTCGGCCGGGTCCTAATGTCGCGCAAGGACAACTGGTCGTACAGCGTGGTTGAGGAAGAGAAGCCGAAGCTGCAGCCGCTCCTAGACGCGCTGAGGAGACTTCATCAGCGCGGATTGACCGTGGGGATGGTGGCCGCCGCATTCCACCGTCGGAGAGTGCTGCCGTTGATGCAGCGCCGACTTTGGATCGACGAGATGGCGCCGGGCGTCTCGTTGGAGGGGAGTCGGATGTCGCACGAGACCCTCCCCCTCGACGAGGTTGCCTGGCGTGTGTAGTGGATGGTGGGTAGCTTCAAGCAAGAGGACATCGACAAGGTCCCAATGCGACCCAACCAGAATTTCGAGCCTCTAGTAAGTGTTGTTTTGCTAGCCTCGTGTCCTTTTCCTTCCTAGTTCTCTTGATTTAGTCCGTCGAGGCTTTCGTGCAGGATCTGTCAGTGGTCAAGGACTCGCAGCCACCGGTCCTGGAGGATTGCACTGTTCGAGAGGTGAGACGCCTTTCCACGGCTCAAAAGAAGAAAGAGAAAGACACCGCGAAGAAGCATCAGATCAGAAAGGCCCTCGAGCGCGAGGCGTTGAATAGGTGTCGCCGCTAGCAAAGGCTCGAGGGTCTCCCCATTGAGGAGTCCCCCTCTGAGACGGCCTCGGAGGAGGATGAGGATGAGGATAGCGATGATAATGATGCCGAGTCACGGTATGACACTACGACTTTTCTCACACATCTCCCTGTAGGGGCCTATTGGTGGGGGGTCGACCTCTGAGGCGTTGAGGGCAGCCTCAGCACCTGTTGAGGGGGAGGAAGAGCCAGCGGAAGGAAGGGCCCGAGAGGGGCCTTCAGAAAGGGGATCCATCATGCCTGGGGTCCCTCCGACGATGTTGGTGGCGCCGCGCCCGCACGTCCGATCGCCCCGGACCTCGTTGGCGGGCAGGCCAACGACGTCAATGCCTGAGACTAGGGTGTCATCGTCAGGCATGAGGACCCATGGCCAAATGGCCTCATCGGCGCAGAGGACCCCAGAGGCCTCGTTAGCCCAGGCTCCAAGGAGCTCTAGGCCGATAGGAGGCTCGACGGAGGGGCCATCGCAGAAGCCATCGAGTGGCTCGGGGAAGTGTTGATATTTGGTAACGCAATTAGGAAATAGGATCCGCAAGCGCACGGATATCGGTGAGCACTTCACCCGAGATGTTATCCTGGGTATCGTATTTATATTTTTACCTTTAGGAGAAAGAGTGCATCTGACTAACCAAATCTATTACTACTAACCTTTAGGCTACAACCACTATGATTCGATGTGAGTGATATATAGAGAAGACTACAACCGCACTCTTCTTCTAACCTTGGTAAGGATGATCTACTGTTCTATTGGGGAGGTTTACGGAATCTAGACACCACAAAGGATGTTCAACCCGCACCTATAAACCCTATCGATCCTGCTAACGGGATATGGAATACAAAGGTAACTCGGAATTGTCACGTTCCTCGCTACTACCACGGTCTGGCTAGACGAGGGGATATCTATGAGTATCCTAGCTTAAACACCACGTTTACGCTAGAGATGATTACTCTAAACTCTACGCGAAGAGATCAAAGTAAACTCATAAACCAAAGAACAATAAAACAAAGAACTTACTAGAATTTAGAAGTCGAAATACTGAAGAATCCTGAGAACAAGCCTCGGGTTAGAAGAACTTGCTCCCGCAGGTACAACCTCGGAGTAGACACCGACAGGCCGGCTTCCTCCGATCTACACCTCCACTCTATCTCTCTCAATCTAGTAGAACTAATTCTACTTTCACATTGGATGCTAAGCCCTAAGAGGTGGGAACCCTAGAGGGAACCTCTCTCTCTAAACCCTAACTAGAGATATGCAACTGAATAATGAATTGGGGTCTTCTCCACCAGGGGTCAGGGGCCTTGCTTATATAGCCCTTTTGGATGAATCTGGACCGTCGGATCATACCGACCTTCATCCTATGGTTTTCCTTGATCCTCAAAGGCGGTGGAGCATAATCCGCGAGACTCGACCTGATTGGTCCCGAGGGCAGGGCGGGCGCCCTAGGGCACAGGGCGGGCGCCCTGTGTCCTGGCCCGTTACGGCTCCCGTTCGTTCCCGTGGCTTCTGGAATCTTCTAGATGTAAGATAATTACGTGTTCGGTTAATATCCCGTCATTAATCCGACATGTGGGCCTTTCTTCCGTATTTCCTGATAACCCCTTGCAGAAATAGATAAACAGCAAAACTCGTGGAATTCTGTTAGATCAAACCCTAATTCTAGGTGTTGCTTGCATATAGGTCCTTTTCTTTATTTATTTGATGGTTATAATTGATACTTAAGAACCGTCAACAAACACCCCCATACTTAGGCTTTTACTCGTCCTCGAGAAAAGGTTGGTTAATAAAACATCTGGGGTTGAAACATTCTTTCATACCTGCAGGGTGTTGTAAAAATCCACTGTGCACTTATAGTCAGGGAAATATATGGTCAGAGTAAAGAGCCTTTCTTCTTCTTAATCCTATCACTTGGAGTTTTTACATATTTTTGAAAAGAAAAACTTAGCATACCTTTATCCTCATAGGTGCTCTCAGAGTCACTCATTATCTTTTATATTTCTCTCTGAGGCTGTTTTGATTTTGCAAAAATAATTCTTTAAGCATACACACCTTGCATTTATTGTATGGTCAAAACCGGATCCGAGGAGAAGAATGCCATACTCTTAGATCAAAGATTTTGAAAATTAAAAACTTGTCACTCTTACTGGCATATTGCTTATTAGAGGGACAATGGGCTATCATTTTCTTTCCATCATATTTTTATCATATCTCATTTTTTTTTCCTTTGGATACCGAGGTACCCCTAATTCTACTGCCGGACACTTGTCCATTTTTTTTCTGCGAGGTTGTCGAGCACTTGCTCCTTTTTATTTCCTCGATATATTCATAATTTTGCATAGCCCATGCCTCTAACGCAATAATACTTCGGAAGAGTGAATCTTTCTGAATAAAAATGTCTTGATCTTAAGAGTATGATAAATCTCTCAACAAGGGTCTAACTTGTTTTGAACAAACTCAATACAAAGCAGATAGCTTTAATTAATATTTTCATGTTTAGCAGGCATATAAAACTTGAGGATGGTAGCTATAATTTTGAGATTTTTAAAACAAATTCTCCAAGCAATAAAGATACTAAGAATAAGGTACTCATACCCTTACCATCTCTTATTCCACAATGACTTTTAACAACACAGGGTTTTGAAATAATTTTAATAATTGCAGGTTTCCAGGAAATATCACAGAGTGAGATTGATCATGATTATAAGCATTTTTATCCTTTTAATTTATCATGTTTAGAGAGATAAAATTCTGCATAAACTAAGGTGAGTGTGTAAGTGTGTAATAAAAGTGCGCAGAGTGTGTACCTGGTTCATGGAGTGGTGCGATCGAAGTGTGTGTGACATGTCAGGGAATCTCCCCCATACTTGTTTTCTGCTTTCTTGCACAAAAGTAAAGTAGAGACACACAAGACATACTAATAATAATCTTTATTAATCTTGAGGCATTTATTATAACCAAATAATAATAACCGAATATAATAGATCTAAACTGATTATAAGCGAACCTAATCGAATCTAATAATAACTAAGACATATATAGCCCCAAGATCTAATCTAGATAGCTCAGCGACGCTCACGCCTCCTAAGACTATGCTCTAACTCATCGATCCTCTTGTTGGCGTCGGCAAGGTCATCCCGTAGCTTTAGGATCGTAGTGTTATGGTTGAAGGTCCTCCTTGGGCTTCTTGTTGAGGTCGTAGGGGACGACTTCCCAATCGACGTGGAACTTCTCGGCCATTGGAGCAGCTAGGAACTAAGCAAGATCTAATTTGAGGAAGGAGAGAAGGCTTGAATGAATTGGTGCTAAAAGCTGACGTTGGGGTTCTGTTTATATAGGGGGTAAAAACTGCTCTCGTGCATGGTCGGGACTCTTCCCGCCGTCATGTTTGCGAAACAAACCGAGGACGGAATTTTCCAGATAGCAACGGACGAGGTTATCGCGTGGGAGAAGTCTGGGGCCGAGGGGAGACAGGGGCAGGGCGCCCGCCCTCATCCTCAGGGCGCCCGCCCTGTGTCTGGCTCCTCTATAAGCCTGCTTTCTCGAGCGTGTTTCTCACCGTGTTTTTATCCCGAAAAATATATACTTGGCCCAAAAACGTCAAATTAAAAGCGTCGGGCTTTAATTTTTAATTGGAAGGTAAAAATTGATCACGTCTATTTCTTCTAATTCTTTATTGGGCTCTAAAAATAATTTAAGACGTTGACCATTTACCTTGAATAACGTACCTTCGTAATTTTAAAGTGTGATAGCTCCGTGGGATGATGAATGAATTACCTTGAATGGTCCTTCCCATTTGCTCCGAAGCTTTCCATGCCCGAAAAGCTTTACCCTGGAATTAAAAAGTAATACCTTATCTCCGGGTGAGAACTCCTTCTTCTTGATCCTCTTGTCATGCCATCTCTTGACTCTTTCTTTGTAGATCTTTGAATTGTGATATGCTTTCTCCCGCCATTCTTCTAACTCTGATAATTGCATTCTTCTATGTTTTCCGGCGATATCTAGGTCCATATTCCATCTTTTTATGGCCCAGTGTGCCTTGAACTCAAGTTCAACAGGTAGGTGACAGGTCTTTCCGTATACCAATTGGTATGGAGACATTCCAATTGGGGGTCTTGTATGCTGTCCGGTAAGCCCAGAGTGCATCGGGTAACTTGTCCTTCCATGCCGTTCCCATCTCGTTCACCGTCTTCTGAAGAATGTTCTTGATTTGCTTGTTAGAAGTCTTTGCTTGGCCACTTGTCTGAGGATGATAGAGAGTAGCGACGTTGTGACGGATTCCATGTCTTGATAGATAGTGCTCGAAGCGCTTGTCAATGAAGTGTGATCCTCCATCACTTATCACTATCCTGGGGACTCCAAATCTTGGAAATATGATTTCCTCAAACATCCTCTTCGAACTGATATTGTCGGCATGTTTGCAAGGTAGTGCCTCTACCCACTTGGAGACGTAATCAACCACCACCAAGATGAACTCACACTTCTTAGATGGAGGAAATGGACCCATGTAGTCTATTCCCCAGACATCAAAGAGTTCAATCTGAAGGTTGTTGGTGAGTGGCATGGCGTCCCTTGTATTTATGTTTCTGTGCCTTTGACATGGCCCACATCTTCTGATATATTGCTTCGTGTCATCGTACATTGTAGGCCAGTAGAATCCACATTGCCAGATCTTTGAATGTGTACGGAATGCTCCATAGTGACCTCCGTATGGTGATGAGTGACATCTGTCGATGATCTTCAATCCTTCCTCAGTGGTCACACATCTTCTAAGTAGGCCATCAGCGCATACTCGGAAGAGATATGGCTCATCCCATATATGTGAATGACTTTCCTGAATAAGCTTCTTCTTGTTTGCTCCGGGTGGTACATAACCTGAAACCATAAAATTAACAATATCTGCATACCAGGGGTCAGATCTGTTAATCCCGTAAAGCATGTCGTCCCGGAGTGAGTCATTAATGGGGGGTTCCTGTGAATTCTTAAAGTACATTCTAGACAAGTGATCAGCAACAGAATTTTCTACTCCCTTTTTATCTTTTATTTCTAAGTCAAATTCTTGGAGTAATAAAATCCATCTGATTAAACGAGGTTTAGCATCTTTCTTAGTGAGCAAATATTTTAGTGCAGCATGATCAGTGTAAACAATTATCTTAGCTCCAACTAAATAAGATATAAATTTATCAATGGCAAAAACAACAGCCAGAAGCTCTTTTTCAGTGGTTGCATAATTAAGTTGAGCTCCTGTCAAAGTTTTACTTGCATAAGCAATTGCATGATGCTTTTTATCTTTAGTTTGTCCCAAAACTGCCCCCACAGCATAATCACTAGCATCACACATAATTTCAAAAGGCAACGACTAATCAGGGGGTTGAATGACTGGTGCAGAGATGAGTGCTTGCTTTAATAAATTGAAAGAATTTAGACATGCATCATCAAATTCGAAAGGAGCATCCTTGGCTAGCAAAAGAGTAAGTGGTCTCGCAATAAATGAAAAGTCTTTTATAAATCTGCGATAAAAACCAGCATGGCCAAGAAAACTTCAAATTCCTTTTATATTCACAGGTGGAGGTAGTTGTTCAATTACTTCAATTTTAGCTCTATCTACCTCAATACCTCTTTCAGACACTAGGTGTCCTAGCACTATTCCTTCTCTAACCATAAAATGACATTTTTCCCAATTAAGGATTAAGTGCTTTTCTTCACATCTTTACAAAACCTTATCTAAGTTCTCAAGACAACTATCAAAAGTTTTTCCATAAACTGAGAAATCATCCATGAAAACTTCCATAATCTCTTCAATCATATCAGAAAATATAGACATCATACATCTTTGAAAAGAAGCTGGTGCATTACATAACCCAAAAGACATTCTACGATAAGCATACGTTCCATATGGGCATGTAAAAGTGGTTTTGCTTTGATCATCAGGATGGATAGGGATCTGGTGATACCCTGAATATCCATCTAGAAAACAGAAAAACGAGTGTTTTGCTAACCGCTCAAGCATCTCATCTATAAAAGGCAAAGGAAAATGATCCTTTTTCGTGGCTTTATTAAGTTTTCTATAGTCTATGCACATCTGCCACCCAGTGACGGTGCGTTGCGGAATTATCTCATTCTTATCATTAGTAACAACAGTCATGCCTTCCTTTTTAGGCACAACTTGAACAGGGCTTACCCACTCACTATGCAGCACAGGATATATAATCCCTGCATGCAGCAACTTTATAACTTCTTTTTTAACTACCTCTCTCATCGCGTTGTTAAGTCTACGTTGAGGCTCTCGAGAGGGTGTAACAGAAGGATCTGTCGGAATACGATGGGTACAAATCATAGGACTGATTCCTGTGAGATCTTGAAGTGAGTAGCCGAAAACAGAGTGGTGTTTTTCAAGAATGGTCATTAATCGCAGAGTTTGCTCCTGAGTGAGTTTATTACTAACGATCACAGGAAACTCTGGATTATTATTTAGGAAAGCATAGGTAAGACCGGGTGGTAAAGTTTTGAGTTCTATGGGGGGTCTAGGTGTTTCTGCAAACTCATCTAAGGGTTCAGGTTCAGAAGGTTCGGCCTCTTCTTCAGTGAAGAAGGGGGCTTCCTCTTCTAAGTCTGGATCATCTAAAAGTTCTAGAGATGCAGCCTTTACCTCCTCCATAGGATCAGGCAAAAGATATGGCTCGGTCTTATTATTCAAGGAGTGAGTTATTGTAATTGGAAGTTTAAAATCCTTTCCCAAGGAAATGTGGAGCTTTCCAGTTTGACCTTCATAAAGGAGTCTTCTAAAAGGTTGTCCAATCAATAGGTCAAAACCCCATATATCAAAGATATAAAAGTTCAAATGAACCATGGAGCCTTCTACCATAAAGGGTAGGACATTAATAATTCCAAGACTGGGGACTAATCGTCCCGAAGATTCCTTTATGACCTTTGTTGTGGGGGTTAAAACAAGTTTCCCAAATAAATTAAGTGCAAAAGCTTCGGACATAATATTGATCCCCACAACAGGATTATAGAGAGCGTTAAATTGATCAGAATTATAAGCACAGCGTATAGTTATAGAGGGTTTGTCCACTCGGATTACTTCAGAGGAAAGCTCTGACTCCTCTAACCATTCGCTACTCATAACCGAGATAAGCTCTCTCAATTGACGTTCACTTGGTAAACAAATGCTAAATTGGCCGTTTTGGGGTCGGTCTATAGAATGGTAGTTTGAAATGTTTCCAAAATCGGCAAAGAGATCGGATTCTATGTCTAGCATGAAATCAGATGGTAGAATTTCTTCCTTTTGTGGCTCAGAACCTGGGATAGCTAAAGTAGATGAAAAATTTGGCAGAGTGTCTACTTCGGCTTCGTAGGTTTTATCATGGAGGGCATTATCCATCTCAGCTTCTAGGATTCTATTCAAGATCCCCTTAGCTTCATCAGTAGGGATACGAAAGAAAGAACCTCTAGCCATAATATGCAGCATTTGTTTATTATCTTTCTGAAGACCTCGAAAAAAGTGAAATAAAAGAATAGTGTCTTCAAGCAAAAGTTTTGGACCAGATTCTAAAAGATCAGAAAAACGTTTCCAGGATTTCCCCAAAGTTTCATTATCTTTTTGTTTAAAAGATAGGACTTCGAGTCTAAGGTCACCAGTACGGTCAAGGGAATAAAAATCTAGACAAAAGTTGGCTCTTAAAACTCCCCATTCACCTTGCTGTTGACTTACCTTCTGACTATACCATCGTCTAGCTTCTCCTCTTAAAGAAAAAGGAAAAAGCTTCCAACGTAAAGTCTTATCAGAAATGCCTTCAATGCGAAGACAATCGCATGTTTGCTCAAAATCTCTAATATGAAGGTAAGGGTTTTCGTCTTCTTTTCCCGAAAAAGATAAATTTTGAATCATCGCAATCAACCTTGAACTTAACTTATACTGGGATGTTTGGATAGGCTGTGATGACTCCCATGGTAAAAGGTCAGTTGCTGAAGGTGTTGCGGCATCAAAGATAGATATAGAACCTTGGTTTTCCATTTTTGGTAAAAAGAAAAAGAAAGAATGAAAAAGATAAGAAAATAAAAAGTATGAATACAAGCTAGTAGTAAGACTCAAGGTTATCTCAGCAAACCATCTTTCTCCCCGGCAACGGCGCCAGAAATGCTTGTTGATATTTGGTAACGCAATTAGGAAATAGGATCCGCAAGCGCACGGATATCGGTGAGCACTTCACCCGAGATGTTATCCTAGGTATCGTATTTATATTTTTACCTTTAGGAGAAAGAGTGCATCTGACTAACTAAATCTATTACTACTAACCTTTAGGCTACAACCACTATGATTCGATGTGAGTGATATATAGAGAAGACTACAACCGCACTCTTCTTCTAACCTTGGTAAGGATGATCTACTGTTCTATTGGGGAGGTTTACGGAATCTAGACACCACAAAGGATGTTCAACCCGCACCTATAAACCCTATCGATCCTGCTAACGGGATATGGAATACAAAGGTAACTCGGAATTGTCACGTTCCTCGCTACTACCACGGTCCGGCTAGACGAGGGGATATCTATGAGTATCCTAGCTTAAACACCACGTTTACGCTAGAGATGATTACTCTAAACTCTACGCGAAGAGATCAAAGTAAACTCATAAACCAAAGAACAATAAAACAAAGAACTTACTAGAATTTAGAAGTCGAAATACTGAAGAATCCTGAGAACAAGCCTCGGGTTAGAAGAACTTGCTCCCGCAGGTACAACCTCGGAGTAGACACCGACAGGCCGGCTTCCTCCGATCTACACCTCCACTCTATCTCTCTCAATCTAGTAGAACTAATTCTACTTTCACATTGGATGCTAAGCCCTAAGAGGTGGGAACCCTAGAGGGAACCTCTCTCTCTAAACCCTAACTAGAGATATGCAACTGAATAATGAATTGGGGTCTTCTCCACCAGGGGTCAGGGGCCTTGCTTATATAGCCCTTTTGGATGAATCTGGACCGTCGGATCAAACCGACCTTCATCCTACGATTTTCCTTGATCCTCAAAGGCGGTGGAGCATAATCCGCGAGACTCGACCTGATTGGTCCTGGGGGCAGGGCGGGCGCCCTAGGGCACAGGGCGGGCGCCCTGTGTCCTGGCCCGTTACGGCTCCCGTTCGTTCCCGTGGCTTCTGGAATCTTCTAGATGTAAGATAATTACGTGTTCGGTTAATATCCCGTCATTAATCCGACATGTGGGCCTTTCTTCCGTATTTCCTGATAACCCCCTGCAGAAATAGATAAACAGCAAAACTCGTGGAATTCTGTTAGATCAAACCCTAATTCTAGGTGTTGCTTGCATATAGGTCCTTTTCTTTATTTATTTGATGGTTATAATTGATACTTAAGAACCGTCAACAGGAAGCCACGGACGAAGCCCCTGATCCCCTTGTCTGGGTAAGTGTTTTGCTTCATCTTTCCGACAAAGTTATCTCGCTTTTCATTCTGACGTGGTTGTTTGCTGCGCAGCCATAAGCGTAAGGCGGAGCCTGCGGCTATGTCTCCTGTCAAGGCGCACAAAGCTGGCGCTGGCCTGATGATGTGGACACTGACCGACGACGCCGCTTGGGTCACAGAGTGCCAAGCTGCCACAGAGCGGCTCAAGGCGAAAGAGGCCACTGCCAAGGCAGGTGCAAGCGCTCAGGAGGGAGCCGGAGTTGGCGACGCCGCTCGGGGGCCGGAGCAGGTCGAGGCGGCCCCGGGCAGTACCAGGCTCGACAGGTCTGGAAGTGGCGGGCCAGAGTCCGGGTCAACCACGAGGACCCCGGAGTTCGTCGAGGCCGGTAAGGCCGAAACATCCGTCCGCGATGTGAGGCTGATGGATCTTAGAAAGACGAAAGAGGTGGTGGAGGTCCCGCAAGATGTGGGGAAAGAGGAGGAGCAGCTGGAGCTGCAAACATAGCAGGAGGAGCCGCAACGGTAGCCACAACAGCAACAGCAGGGAGCGGCCGCTGGAGCGGCAGCCAAGAGCGGAGCGGGGCGAGCTGGATCAGCCGGGGGGGCCAGTGGGCGAGGCAGAATGGGAGGTGGCCATGCCACCGCCCAACAT
This sequence comes from Saccharum spontaneum, assembly GCA_022457205.1. NCBI lineage: Eukaryota > Viridiplantae > Streptophyta > Magnoliopsida > Poales > Poaceae > Saccharum > Saccharum spontaneum. Next base: position 35,339,467 of record CM039584.1, read on the forward strand.
GCAGGCAGAGGTGTCGGCTGACGGGAGGCCAGTCCCATCCCAAGGGTCAACTCCGGCTGTGATCGATCTCACCGTTGACGACCCCCCTTCCGACAAGGGGAAGCAGAAGGCGGACGTCGAGATGGTTGATGCCTCGGATCGGCCTGGGACTTCCGTTGCGCCAGAGGATGACATGGCAGAGGCGTCCTCCAAGTGGCCCGATTTTGCGGAGCTGGCGCTTGTGCGGACGGAGGAGGAGCTCCCGCGCTAGGGTCGGTCGACCCTTGAGTTCAGGGACGTTTCTAACCCCAACGCTGAGCCCTTCTTTGCCCTCGATGATAGGGATGAAGTGCAGCACTAGGAATATGTCGTGGGACTCCGCAAGCATTCTGTGCAATCCCTGCGGATGGTCGCGGTTACCTTGGTGCGGCCGATGTCGTAGGCCTTTGAGGTGAGCTGTGTTTGTTATTTTATTTGGCTCGTACCCCCTTTTGCCTTGGTTCTGACTTTGAGTTTGGCCGTGGTCAGGAGCTCAAGGAGCGATTGCGCCGAAAGTCATTATTCATCCGCCACAAAAGCGATGTGTGGGCGGCGCTTCCGCGCCAATGAGCTCTGGTCGAGGAGGCCAACCAGCAGCTATCCAAGAAGAGCACCGAGGCGGATGAGCTTCGTGTCGTCACTACGTCTCTTAAGGAAGAGGCAGCATAGGCACGGGATACCACGGCCAAAGCCTTGGAGGACGCGGCCAAGGCTCAAGAGGAAGCGGCCAAGGATCGCGAGGATCTTGCGCCGTTGTTAGCGCGCGTGAAGGAGCTCGAGGAGGACGTCGCTCTTGTCAGCGGCCAGCGCGACGCTCTCAACGTCCAGATCGGGCTGGTGTCCGCTCATGTCAGGACCCTAAAGAATGAGGTCGCGATGTTGAAGGGAACCGTCCGAGAGAGGGACAAGGCTCTCTCGGGCATCGGTCGAGAGATCAAGACGTTGAGGGCGACCGTCCGCGACAAGGACGAGGCTCTTCAGGCGGCGGAGAAGGCGTGTGACGAGTTGCGCGATGAGATCATGGGTTGGCAGACCCATGCAAAGGGTAAGCCTTTGCCGAGCTTTGACCTTGACTTTGGGCTCCCGTGTTTTTGCTGACTTGGTCTTTGTGTTTCAGAGCTGGAGAAGCAGCAGCGTGCGGCCCAGGCGACGGCTACCTCGTTTCAAACCCTCCTCGAGGCCGAGGCCGGGTAGAATCAACTGCTCCAGGGCGCGATCACCTCGGTGTGCAATGGCCTAGGGGTGGAGTCCGATGCCGATTCCGAGGAGGATGTGCCAGGGAACTCGTTCGTACGCCGGATGACGGCGCTGGGTTGCCTTGTCCGCGAGAAGATCTGAGGCGGGCTGCATCATGGCGTGAAGAGGGCCATGGAGGTCATCTGGTCTGGGTTCGAGTATGACATGGGCCCTGTGCGGATGGCTTCATATCGGACCCGGACAGGACTGAAGAGGAGAACGAGGCAGCCTGCCTGGGATTGATTGAGGCTGCGGAAGAGCCTGGGGGGTCGACTCGCGAGGCTGTTTGAAGACAAGGTGCTCCCACCTGTCGACGATGAGGGCCTGTGAGCTAAACCTGGGCATGAAGACCCATGTAATAAGTTAGTTAGAATTCATGACTCGCATCGTCGAGGCCCCAGGGGCCTTAAAACATCTAGATGTAAATATGTACTAAATGTCCTTTTTCATTCGAGTCTTTTGTTCCCTTTTTGTTCGGATCGCGTTCTTATGCGATCTTCTTGGCGCGCAGTCGCACCCCTTGGCGTGGGGTGCGAGTGGAGATACCATAGCCCAGAGGCATAGGTGGTCTCATGGCTCGACTGCCCCTCGTCCTTAGGATGACCTTGCGGCCTCGTCGATCATGTAAGAACTCGAATCGAAGCATATAGGGACATCAGACATCGATTTTTTGAGATCATATGCTTTTACAAGGTCTTCTTAGCACGCAGTTGCACCCCTTGGCACGGGGGAGTGAGTGGAGGTGCCGTAGCCCAGAGGCGTAGGCGAACTCGCGGCTCAACAGCCCTTGAACCTTAGGGTGCTCTCGCGGCCTTGTTGACTATGTAAAAGTTTTTTGAAAAATGCGAGCTAAAATGTGAGCCTTTTAGGGACACCGGGGCTTTCCCCCCTTTTCAGCCCCCGAAGGAGGGTCAACCCTGAGAAAACAAGGTCGAGCCTACCTGTTTTTTATGAAAGAACGCTTTGAACATGTGCTCTTTATTTATTCACGTGAGCAATGACAAAGGTACAAAGCCTCGAGGCTCTAGGGGTAAAAGCGACGTAGCTGTTCGATGTTCCACGCGTTGGTGAAGATTTTGCCCTTTTTGTTTGATATCTTGTAGGTGCCGGGCTTCAACACCTCCACGATGATGTACGGTCCTTCCCATGGCGGAGAAAGCTTATGTCGTCCCTTGTTGCTTTGGCTTCGTCGAAGCACCAGGTCACCGACGTTGAGGTCTCGTCTGCGTACGTGCTTATCGTGGTAGCGTCAGAGATTCTGCTGATACCTTGCCGAGTGCAATAGAGCTATATTGCGAGCTTCCTCGAGCTGGTTGAGGGTGTTTTCTCTTGAGACATCATTGCTTTGCTCGTTGTAGGCTTTTAGCCTTGGGGATCCATACTCCAGGTCGGTTGGAAGCACGGCCTTGGCCCCATATACTAAGAAAAACGGAGTGAACCCCATGGCTCGACTCGGCGTTGTTCTTAGGCTCCACAGGACCGAGGGGAGCTCGGCAGCCCATTTCTTGCCATGTTTGTTCAATCTGTCAAAGATTCTCGGCTTTAGGCCCTGTAAAACCATGCCATTAGCACGCTCTACTTGGCCATTTGTCTTTGGATGAGCTACGGCTGACCAGAGCACACAAATGTGGTGGCTGTCGCAGAAATCCAAGAACTTCTTACCGGTGAACTGGGTGCCATTGTCCGTGATGATGCAGTTAGATACCCCAAAGCGATGGATGATGTCAGTGAAGAATAGCACGGCTTGCTCTGATCTGACATTGGTAATGGGGCAGGCCTCGATCCACTTGGAAAACTTGTCAATGACGAAGAGCAAGAGGGTGAAGCCCCCGGTTGTTCTCTTCAGGGGTCCGACCAAGTCGAGCCCCCAAACGGCGAATGGCCATGTAATGGGAATGGTTTGCAGGGCGTGAGCCGGGAGATGGGTTTGCCTTGCATAGTACTGGCATCCTTTACAAGAGCGTACTAACTTGATAGCATCGGAGACTGCGGTTGGCCAATAGAAACCTTGTTGGAATGCGTTTCCGACGAGGGTTCGAGGTGCCGCATGATGACCACAAGCCCCCCGAGTGTAGGTCCTTGAGCAGGTTCTTGCCTTCCTCGTTTGTGATACAGCGTTGTAGGATGCCCGTAGGGCTACGTCGATAAAGCTCCTTGTCGCCTCCATATGTCACAAAGGTCTTGGCCCGGTGAGCGATCCGTCCAACCTCGATCTTATCCGAGGGGAGTTGCCCTTGGGTGAGACAGTCTAGGTATGGAGTGCACCTGTCGGGCTCGAGGTCGGCTAGTAGGGTTGAGCCTTCCGTCTGCATGACGTCAGCCCCGGTCGAGGGGGCTTCCAGCTCAGGTGGGGGGTCAAGCAATGGACTGTTGGCCCCCTCAGTTGTCCCAGTGTTGACGGAAGGTTGGTGAAGATCCCTCGAGAAGACATCGGGTGGAACCATGGCTCGGTTTGACGCGATTTTCGCGAGTTCATCGGCAGCCTCATTATATCTGCGCGCAACGTGGTTGAGCTCGAGGCCGTGGAATTTGTCCTCAAGGCGCTGCACCTTATTGTAGTAGGCTTCCATCTTGGGGTCACGGCAGCTTGAGTCCTTCATGACCTGGTCGATCACGAGCTAGGAATCACCACGAACGTCGAGGTGTCGGACCCCGAGTTTGATGGCGATGCGCAAGCCGTTAACGAGAGCCTCGTACTCAGCTACATTGTTGGATGCAGCGAAATGGAGTCGGATCGCGTAGCTCATGTGAACTCCAAGGGATGAGATGAAGAGTAGGCCCGCTCCCGCTCCTACTTTCATCAATGACCCATCAAAGTACATGGTCCATAGCTTGGCCTGAATCTGTGCGGGAGGTAGCTCGGTATCGGTCTATTCCGCTAGAAAATCTGCCAACACTTGGGATTTAATTGCTTTATGCGGCGCGTAAGAGAGGGTCTCGCCCATGAGCTCGACCACCCACTTAGCTATCCCTCCCGAGGCCTCCCGGCTCTGGACTATCTCCCCCAGAGGGAAAGAAGAGACCACGGTTACTGGGTGGCCCTCGAAGTAGTGCCGGAGCTTGCGCCGTGTCAACACGATGGCGTATAGTAGTTTCTGGATTTGTGGATAGCGAACCTTGGTTTCCGAGAGTACCTCACTAATGAAGTAGACTGGCCTCTGAACAGGCAGGGCATGTCCTTCCTTCGCCCTCTCGACGACTACGGCCGCGCTGACCACTTGAGTCGTTGCAGCAACGTAGAGTAAGAGGGGTTCCACCGTGGCTGGAGGGATGAGGATTGGAGGATTGGACAACGTTGCCTTGAGCTTGGTGAGAGCTTCTTCAGCCTCCAGGGTCCACGAGAAGTGTTCCGATTTCTTGAGGAGACGGTACAGAGGGAGTGCCTTCTCGCTGAGGCATGAAATAAAGCGACTGAGGGCCGCGAGGCAGCCCGTTACCCTTTGCACGCCCTTCAGATCTCGAATGGGGCCCATATGAGTGATCACAGAGATTTTTTCTGGGTTGGCCTCAATGTCACGCGCGAAAACGATGAACCCTAGGAGCATGCCTCGAGGAACGCTGAAGACGCATTTCTCGGGGTTGAGCTTGATGTTCTTAGCCTTGAGGCATTTGAACGCAATGTCGAGGTCATCAACCAGGTTGTTGACCCTCTTGGATTTGAGTACGATGTCATCAACGTAGGCCTCGACGGTTGGCCCAATGTGTTCCCCAAAAACGTGTTGCATGCATCGCTGGTATGTAGCCCCCGTGTTCTGGAGACCGAAGCGCATAGTAATGTAGCAATACATGCCAAATGGGGTGATGAATGAAGTCATGAGCTGGTCGAACTCCTTCATTTTAATTTGGTGGTAGCCGGAATACGCATCTAGGAATGATAGGGTTTCACATCCCGCAATAGAATCGATGATTTGATCAATGCGTGGCAAAGGAAAGGGAACTTTTGGACATGCTTTATTTAAACTAGTATAGTCTACACACATCCTCCATTTCCCACTCTTTTGATCAATGCCCTTGGACACGCACTCATTGAAGTCCATCGGAGATCCTACCATGGTTAGAAGATAGAAAAAGACAACACCAAAGTATTATCCCTATCAACTAAAAGGAAACAAGTGGTGGTGGTGGGGAAAGTGGAATGCAAAATCACAAGCGACTTACCACCGTCTTGCCTGTATTCTTACCAACACCAAACAGGAGCAAAACCAAAGTGGCAAAGTAATCTGTTGTTGAGTGTGGGTAACAGTTGCAAGATGAACCTGTGCTGATAGAAGAATATGTGGAGCTATGGGTAGGCACACAATATGACAACAAGGATTAGCAATTAACGAATGCAGATTAGCGATTGTTCAATCTGGATCCAAAGTACAAATCACAGGTGCTGGCTAAGACGTGTCGAGACGCAGCGCAATAAGGTGAAAACAAAGGACGATAGAAAGAACTCATAGAACAAGCAAATAACCCGGATTTTTCCGTTTTCCTGAATTTTTCCCAGAATTTTCCAAAAGGCAATAGTAGGAATCAAACTTTTTTATTTTTTCACTATTTTTTTATATTTTTCTCTAAACAAGGATCAAAAAAGATGCAACCACAAAAATTGACACCTACAACTGAGGTGGTATGTGGTCTACAGAAATACAACACGTTCTCTGAAAAAGCGTGCAAAAACTTTGATAATTTTTTTCTTTATTTTCCCGAATTTTTTGGCAATTTTGATGAAACCAAACAGGGCATAGCCGAGTTTGGGTTGGCTCCAAATGGTGTCAAGAAGCTGCTGTAAAAATTTCAGATTTTTCTGATAAACGAGCGAAAAGTTATGCCTGTTTTACCAAAGGTATCTCGAGTTATGTTTTCCAGGAGGCACAACACAACAGCGGCACTTAGGGCAAAACGTCCCTAAACTCCAACACCGATCACAAGTCATCCTTATGACTAACAGCAGTAGGTATTCACCTGATGATGTAAGGAGGGCTGCGATGCAGGCAAAATAAGAGCGGCTGGCAACCTATCTAGGGTTTGCGTGGCGGCGAGAAGTTACACAAGGCGGCTAGCGGGGCAAGTCGAGTAATGTGGTGGCTTCGACTTGTTGTTTGGGAACGATGGATGGGATAGCGGCGGAAAACAAAAATCACAGCAATGGGCGATTGGATTATGACTACGAACACAATCCTAAACCAGCAACAAGACTCGACCACGGACACAAACTCAACAACGCGAATCTGAAACGAAATTGCAAAGGCACAAATGGTGATAGGACAGCGGAAATTAAAATATTTTTGGGCTTTTTGTGGACTCTAGGTATTGAACAAATATGAATCTAAGGCAAACGAGAATATACCTCGTGGTAAACCTGAAATATCTGATACCACTTGATGAGTACAGGCCCGATCTTTCGAGAGGTAGCCGGTAAGTTTGACTTGTGAGATCTCGATGTTGGTGATCCGGCTTCAAATTAGACACGATTCGAACCCTGCAACCGTTACACCACTGCTCCGTTGGTTATCAACCAAGCACAACTTGATTGACCTCGCCAAGAAGGCTTTTCCTGCAAGCAAATCGAAGAGCACAAGCAAGAAGGTAAAACACGCAATCTGAAATTGCAAATATGAATGACACAAATATCAGTAGAGGGTTCAAGAACTCAGTTCCAAAGGACTAACCGACACAGTGGAGGAGATCAAGAATAGGGGCCATGAATCACTGTAAAAGGATTTGTCACCACAGTTACAATGAACGATTCAATTTCTCGATGGAAAACTAAACTCTAAACAAAACACAATTGTCTAGCAGTGGTGGCGGCTATGTTTATAGTCTAAGACTTGACCTAGGGTTGGGGACGGCCAGGGGTTGGGGGCCCACAACTTGGGCTTAAGGCCTGACACGATACATGGCCAAGTTGGCCCAAATAGGTGACACAGCACCTTGCCGTGGTCACACAGAATGATCCACGGACCTTCTAGAGCTGGAACCAGATTCAAAACGACGGCGTCATCGTCCCCTTTCCAACTCATCCAAGAACGCCCCGTTTCATTGTCGTATAAGAAAGTTATGACCGAAACAGTGACGACGTGTCTGCTGAATCCGAGGGTGACGTAGCAGCTGAGTTGGGGACAAATTGCAACTTGGGGAAGACCATAGCGTCGATGTGTCCAGCGTGGCGATGTCCTCATCAGGAGTATTGTATTTTCTTGCACCTAAGTGCTTGCGTAGGGGTTACAAGCTGTGAGAGAGGAAAGCGGTCCCAAGTCTCAAGAAAAGGAAAAAAGAGTATATTGCTTGAAATGTTGATCTTAGAAGCTAGAGAATGTCTTATGATTTTCGTCCTTCGTCCCCTAGGAGAGTCCCCTGCCTTCCCTTTTATAGGGTCAAGTGAAGACAGAGGAGTCGATAAAACCCTAGGGTGGTGCCTTAAAGGTGAAGGTTCGACGGGTGCTTATAGGGGTTGCTGTAGCGACGTGCTCCAGGAATGGTCGGCCATCCCCGGGGTACCATGGTGACGTTAGGGATGGGACGGTGAAAAGACCTGGGTCCTGTGGTGAGCGGACATGCAGGCATTGTTCCTTTGTTGACCGGCGATTAGTCGAGGTCGGGTCGAGGCATAGCTGAGGGGGGTCGACGGGGAATGGATAAGGCCGGGCCCTAGAAATCCCGGGATATGACGGTCGTCGTATTGTGCCTCGAGAGGGCATCGATGGTGGAACAGTACCCAGCTTGGCATGTACAGTGATAGGTTTTTACCGCCCATCCTGGGATGGGCAGTAAAAAGCGGGATTTGACACCGGTACTGCTTCCATGCTGGCGGTGCTGTAGCCACATGGGTAGGAAGTGGTTGGCGGTTGCATTAAATGCCTTGACTTTTGTCTGTAAGTAGGTGGGTGAGGAAGGGTCAACCGGCTCGACCCAAGGTCCTGCAAGTCAGAGATTTCCCTGAGGTCGAGGCATCCCATCGAGCGGGCCTCGTGCGAGTCAGAACGCAGTCGAGGGTGCCCCGTCTTCACACGTATGTGGTTTTGGCTCGACGTTCCAGCGCGGACGGAGCCTTGATGTGGTTTTTCAAGGGGGTTTGTTCCCTTTAGTCATGGGTTTTGGGTACCCCTAGTTTAGGTACCCGACAACTGGCATGTTAGACAATAACTTAAGATGGAAGTTATTCCTGATCTCTTTGATGGGAAGAGCTAAACATTGGTACAATCAAACTATAGGAAGTATACAAGGAGATCGGGAAACATTATGCTCTAAATTTTGTTTACGTTTCTTTCCCATCTCTAAAGTGGTTAGCCTTCAAAAAGATGTTCTAAATTTTAGACAACTAGAAGAAGAATCTCGTGGCACATCATGGGTTCGTTTTAATAAACTCATGATCACTGGCCCGAACCTTGCTATTCCAGACCTAATACTCCTTCAACATTTTTTCATTGGTCGTTGTAAGGATTACAGGGAACACCTTAATGTAGTCTCTGGAGGAGCTTTCCTTTGTTTGTCTGCTAGTGAGGCAAGGGCTCCGCTTAATAGAATTAGCGAAATCACTCCCTTCACTAGCATTTATAATGAACTCTCCAAGGAAGAGATGGAATCATCTCCTGAACAAGAAGTGGAAGTTCTGGTAGCCAAACCATAATCAATTTAATCCTAAGGTTTAGTTATCCATCCCAACCCATCAATTCCCCAAAATCCTCCAAGAGAAGAGGATGATCTCTTCGGTGCTGATTTTGGGAAAACATTAAATTCTCATAAGAGACCTTCAAGTGAATATAATTCCAATCCTCTCAAGAAGAGACCTCATAGAAAGCATCCTTATTCCCATGTAGGATATCGGGAAGACTTCAAGGATGGCATGTCTAGTGATGCCATAGATGGAGAGCCAAGCCATTTAGAAGCTAATCCTATCTTCTCTCCTTCTATGCCCACATTAGATATTTTATCTAAACCCATCTATCAACCCATCCTCGATCCCTATAATCCCTCTCATGCTCTCTCTCCTAAGTCTCATGATGACCCTAGAAATTTATTAAGACAACCGAAGCATAGGAGTTATGAAGACCACAAGGATGATCAAGAAGAGCAACAACAATGGCTAGAATGTATTAATAATTGGCTGGAATGTATTAAGAATTCATATGCCATTGCTAAAGAATGGATGGACAAGGACAAGGACAAAGCCTTATGGGTAGAATCCAAACTTGGCTTAGATTCAAACAGTGAGCTCAAATCAATCTCTTCAATAAACATGACTCATTCAAGTTTGAAAGAAGCCTTAGATGAGATCAACCTAAGAGACACCAATCCATGGGAAATTTAGGATAATAAAATGACCAATGAATGTCATAGGCATGGAATGATGGAGACAATGGTTCTGCCTATAGACATTCATGAAGAAACACCCTTAGAGCTTGAAAAGGAAGATGACATCGATGAGCATGGAAGCTATATCATGAACTCCTCATCGAATCCATGCTCATATGAGAAATCTCCTAATTTAACTGGTCTCTCCAATATTGCCACACACGAGATCTTCAACCCCTCTTACTTCCTGTTCCTAAAGACTTTGAAAGGGTGGTTGTAGATGCATATGTTTATAATAAATATTGTAGATCTCGTTGTGTAAATCTTGAGATAGGTATACCAAGGTTGGTGTCAAAGGGGAAACCACTTCACCAACTTGAAGCATAATTAGAAGGTTTCCTAAGGACGAGCTTTTGTCCTAAAGCAAGCACTTTTGGGAGATAACATGAGCTTTCACCTTTTTGCCCTTATGAAGTGAGCCTAGAAATTTAGTGTGAAAATATTCCTTCGAGTATTTTTGTCACTAACCATTTCAGGTTTAAAGCAGAAAGAATAAATGATGACGACCCATGGTATGTATAACCAATTATCATGCAACAATGAATCACTGCCATCCAAACTTGACTTTGCTTTGCAAAGTTCAAGCTTGGGGGATGGGCCTCTCTTAAAAAAACTTATGCCATGTTGCTAATTTTTGGTTGTCTCTACTTTTAAGCCATGCTCAACTTGTTAGAAGTAAATAACAAAACAAACAATCATACTCTTTCATCTCTATTTGAGTAAATCTCTATAATGCTTTCAAGCTATCATTGTCTGCTATAGTATGTGTAGGTTTTGAAGTATTTTCATACAACTTTTTAAATTAGGCATGGTGCTTAGTTTACACTATTTTCTTGAATCAAATTAGACAAGGTGTTTAATTTGATTTTTGAACCAAAAGGTGCACTGATTTTACTCCTAAAGGCTTTCAAAATTAAGGGAGGTGCTTAGGTTAAAATGTCTTCCTAAATCAAATTAGACGTGGTGTCTAGGTTGATCACCAACATAAGTCTAGGGACTTAAACTAACAAATTCCATAAATCTTGGTGAATCTGTGTTTCCAGCAGGATTCAATCAGAAAACCGCCAAGGAGGACCTATTCGTCAAACGAAATCATGGAAATACGCTGTGGGAACTACATGGGAAGACTCTAGAAGACTCCAGAAGGCTCCCCACCGAAGCAGGGCACGAGACCCTACTAGGTGGGGCCGGCTGGTCTCCCCCTTAGGCCACCCGGTCTCTAGTGGGCCCCACCTATCAGCACTTCCATAATGTTCCTCCACCGTCTCCTAGGATTGCATCTACGTCGTTCCTTAAGTCGGTTTGATCCAAGGGCTTATGTTGCACCCTTCGGGTTATATAAGCAGACCCCTGCCCCCTCCTTAGAGCTATCCCTGAAACCCTAATTCATATTCTCCATATCAAGAGAAGATTAGTCCTCCATAGGATTTAGTCTTATGAATAGAAACAGAGAGATAGAGAGTGAGGGAAGAGTTTGGAGGAGGTGCTGGCCTGTCGGTGCTCCCACTATGGCTTGTACCTTGGCAGATCCAAGTTCTACTTGAGCTTGTCTTCAAGGTTTCTTTGGTAATCAACTTCTGATTTAAGTAAGCATTTGTTTATATTGTTCATCATGTTTGTGACTCTTTTGAGTTCTTTATTCTCTTCCTAGGGGAGTAGAGTATTAATCTTAAGTGTACAAGTAGTGCTTAGACTTAGGTTAATCGTGAATGCACCCTGCATTTCAGGTCGGTGGTAGCAGCAGGTCATGATAGCCACGCACCCGTGCTCGCAAGGCTAACGAAGAAGGAGCACATTCCAACCTGAACAATAGGAACACAGGTGGCAACACGACAAGACAGGTCCACACGCCAGCAAAATCACATGTGGGAGCAGCAAGCTCCATGACAACCAAGCAGCCCTCAGCATGCATGATGCTTGAGTAAGCCGACCCGCCCCAGTTGGAAGCAAACAATCTTTTGCGGCCGACCCCACACATTCAAGAGAAGAAGACCAAGCGAACGACCTCAGCAAGGACAAATCCTGCATAACAATGCCATGGGAGCACTTGCGCTCGCTCGAACGACCATGGCAGGCACATCATCTACTCGAACAAAACCATTGGGAACCCCTTGAGGCTCCTAGAAGCATGGCCCGCACAACCCACTCAGGAACACCGAGCGCCTCGGTGCACGCTCGAAAGATGTAGCAAGGCCACTTCATCTAGGTCCACGGCAGCCGCTCTTCTAGAGGGAAGCCCAGTGGGAAACAATAGATACATCACCTTCCTCGATTATGGTGGAGTACACCGTGGCATACATACACGAATCACCACAGCCTGGCAACGGCTCGATGATGAACCTAGTCGAGCAGAGCGATTCGCGTGGATCAACAACACAGAAACCGGATAGCTCAGGCAAAACCCTCCATGCCAAGGATCAATGAGATAAGTCATTCAGACTATTGACAATGGTGATGACAAAAGGGAAATCTAAACATCAAAGCCTCAAGGACTTATGCGTTTGCCGATTACAACACTATCCTAAGTATTAGGATCACCGGCATCTAAAGCCATGGACAAAGACATCTAGTCTATCACATCATAGGACTAGATGGACCCGAGGTTACAATGATCATCGGACCCCTCCCGTTCGTGATGGACATCTCATGAAGCAGAGAGACCAGTACAAGGTGTCTCTAGCCTTCAGTGCTGCATCGTGAGCAGGAGAGGACTATCAACAGACGCCTCAGGGACAACCACCTCACGAAGCTTCCTCTAACATCTAAGGAGGAGGAGCCCCACCAAGAACTGCCCCAACGGTGCTTCTTGTAGAGCAGGGGAGGAACGTCTGGTGACAAGCCAACAAACGTGAGCCGCTGAGTCGATGCTCGAATGCTCCCAGACCTAGAGCTGGGAGCCACGTGCCTGCCAACCATGGGGGAGCCCAATGGCCTGAGCCTCCCATGGCATTATTCCCATCTTCCTAGAACTTCCTCTAACACCTATGGAGGACGAACGCTAGGAGGGTGCAGCGGAGCCCGATCTCCAAAGACCCCTCCCGGTGACGGCGAAGCCACCGAGGCGGGCAGTGAACCATGGCGCTCGAAGAAGATAGCCGTTCTCTCACTCAGACTGGATGTCAGGGAAAACTCAGAAGCTGGGGAAGAAGTGGGGATGAGACTCGCTACCCTTCTTTCCCTCAGCTTAAATAGATGGCATGAAGATGAAAGTGGAGAAGATGGTGGATGGCATTCAAGATGGGCACAAACTCCAAGACACACTCGCAATCGAGAGGCGAAAGACACGGTGGTTTAGTCTCCTAGGTGACACGAGACCCAGTAACATTTGTAGGAGGTACATTAAACGCATGCATTTCCTTCGCCATTTACTAACTGCTTTCTCATAGCACAGGGGAGGTGGCCGAATGAAAGACTGAGCGCTGGATGTCAACGCGATAACATATCCCGAGTAAGCCTCATACCTTTCATCTTCATTATCTTTCGATTCACACACCCGTGTTTTATAGTGCACAACCGCTCGTGTGTGGGTGCCATTACGCCACAAAGTGACTAGGGAGGCCAACAACCCCTTAGGATCGTGTGTAGAGTGACCCACCGCAACCACGACCCCATGTCATGCTTAGGAATACTTCTCTTGGACTGGCCCTTAGAAGGGCTCGAGGCCACAAAAGGGATAGGGCAGGCAAGAGATGGGCCTCCACGGCTCTAATCGGTGGTACGGAGCCACACAACCATCTCTCCCTGTGTTTGAGTCATTCGCTTTGAAGTTTCCCAGGTTGACCCCCTCTAGGGGGAGGCATCTTGCCCTCTGGCCACTGCGGAGGTGGTTGGGGACCAACTCTTGATAAGGCACAACTAAACTCCACATCGATTGGGGAGGATATCGGGTCTCGCTCGAATTACCCATTGACCTCGATGAGGTGCACCACTCTAACCATGTGGTTACGGTGGACATGCCTCTCCCCACGTGGGGTGAAATCAAACCCACCTGTAACAAGGCAACGTGACCTCTCGAGGTTGACAAGGACACTAGGGAAAAATAGAGTCAGGTCCCCGTGACCACGAAAGGAATCAAGGCCAAGCCATGACCAAGATCTTCCCTGTGTCCTGGGTCCAAGACCCAGGGCCAGCTTCCGAGACTCACAAACTGTCAGAGGTCCCTGACCCCTCTAGGAGAGATCGACGAGGCAGATGGCTGGGGTAACATGACAATGTGAAGCCCAAAGCATGATCACGGCTCCTTAAGGTCCAAAAACTTTTGAGACAACACGTAATTGCAAAAAACCTTGTGACCGCACAGAAGAGTGGTCGAGGAAAAATTCCTCACATTGTTAGGACATAACGACCCTTGTGGCAACCTGAACCAAAAGCATGACCCCCGAACCAATGGCTCAGGGGCTCGGTGCAACCATAAGGGAAGCCCAAAAAATTTACAGACATAAGAGCGGCCAAGCTGCTAAAACACCAAGGGCGGGCACCACCTCGACGGTGAGGCTAACTGACAACCCAAGGCTGAACGATGTGGAGGAAGCACAGGCAGTGCGTGCCCCGCCTGCTCCACTGCAAACGGCACGACCTCGGGGACCACATGCTGGGGGACTGCTACCATCCCTTCGGCAACAAAGGGAGCCCGGTTATTATCAGCAACCGGAGTGCAGAAGGGACGTCGTCCTGATCCATTTGACATAGGACAGCATGACGAGGCCGCGCTACTTCGCCTTCCCCCTGCTCCGTGAGTAGTCCCAAGCAAACGTCAGGAGAACCTTCAGTAGGATTCTGACATGATGCCGAACTACGAGCAAAGATCAAAGAAAGTCCAGAAATGCCTCTGGCTACCACACATTTCGAGCACACAAACCACCTAGGTTCGGGGCAAGAAGTGGCAGCGGGGTAGCGAGCCGATGTCGTGTATGACCTGATTCAGTGGCCATGCTACCTTTCGGTCCCCAGCTCGCAAGTCACCTTCTAGCACCAGATGGTGAGAGGAGCAATGTCAGTCCTCGGGCACTGTAAACAATCCCCAATGGATTATCGGTCCTCCCTTTTCTCTCTCAAACTCAACCAGAGCAAAAACCAAGTTCATAGAAGTAACTAAAGGTGGTTTGAATGGTAAGAAGACGCCTATTTATAGGACCAAAGGCAGCCCCTGCCTGGGTCATGAATCTCGATACGCAGCACACTAACATGGCAAGGCTTGACAGTCACGTTCCACATCGCTAGGGTGTCCTGATAGGGCGGAACACAGTGCCACCTACCGCATTGAACACACCAACCCATGAGGGGTCGAGCAACGAAGCTTCAACAAGCCACAACTACAAAACCGCGCTCAATGCACATGCATCTCAACGCTTCACGATCACTTCATGATCATAAAAACGCTCGGGGGCTACGTCGGGGTCATAACCCTGGGGTGTCTCAAGGCATCGATTAGTTAGCAGGCCACGCGGCCCGCAATACACCAGCTAGCAAAGGCCCGAATGACCGAGGCCCAGCTAAGACAAGCAAACCAGGCCAGACGCTAAGGCCGGGGTCAACCATGACCCTTTCTCATGCCTTAGCTGCACCACTCGAAGGGCGCATGACCTCTCCCTTGTCATGACCCCTAGAAGGGATGGGGAGAGGTTGAGCCTAGCCAAGCGTGCCTACTCTGACAAGGACATGCACGCTGCACTGACAGTCCTCGGTCCGGTCAGACGCCACCTCTGCGCCATGCAACTCAGACAAGACAATACCGCCCAAAGCAGTGACAATAGCTACGATGACCACCGGCCAGATATGGCTCGACAAGACGTGGGTATGATCCCACCCACTACGAGATGGGATCCACGATGAGGGCCTTGACTTAGAGGCCATTCAGACTAGCGAGAGCCACGACCCCAACGATCGGGATCGTGGCCCCCCTACTCCTCAAGACAACGAGGTGATCGACGATTTGGGGGCAGCTACCAGCTTCTATACGATGTCCCAAAAAACCAGGAGACGATGATGAAGACCACGGCAGAGAGCACGTCGCGCAAGATGGCTAGCGCATCACCCCCATGCCTACAGTGCCACCATGGCTGGCATGCTGCGACGTGTCCACAAGACCATGATGAAGGCCACGCCCAGACATACCCTACAAGATGGCTAGCTTGCAAGCCAAGTTAGTTAGGGCCTCCCTCAGGCTCACGACCCTTCACTCGAGAGAACCTCCTCCATTGTATGCGCCATAGCCCTAAACTCTATATAAGGGTAGTCAGGGCTCCCATCTCGGCATGATCGTTCACATTCTGAATCCCCTACTCATTCACTCACCCTCCATCGTAGCAGGGCCCCTGAAGCTTCCCTTCGGGCTGCCTATCCCCTAGCTCTAGCTTTTCTTCCTCTTCCACCATTCTTGCACCCCCCATTGTAAAAACTTTAGAGCATTCAAGTGAGGAACACGCACTCAATCATCTCTGAGACTGGATATAGGGCTCCGGCCTGAACCAGTATAAATCCTCGTGTTTTTTGGATGCTACCATCGTCTTCCTAGAGCAACGCGACAATCGTATAAGTTTACTAGTTCAGTTTACGAAACACTAGCACGTATAAATTCACTCGTTGGGCGACAAACACCGAGACAACATCTCCTGCATTCTTTGGGTAAGTTGGATTCAAGCACAATCATAGTTTTCACCATGCAAACACTAGTGTTAATCACCTAGAAACCATCCCCTATGCACTTTATGTTGTTAGATGCAATGTAGATAGATTCCACTAGTTAGATGTGATCTATAGAAACATCCCACACACACACAGTTTGCACATGTACAAACCCAATGTAAAAATATTTCAATATTTAATTTTCCATGAGAACACTCAACTGAGTTCAACACTTAGCCTCTGTGGTCGATGTTCCCATGAACTATCCGCGGGAACACCGTACCGCCCAATAAAAATATTCAAACATTCAACAACATCCCCCAAGCTTGACCTCTGCTCGTTGTTGACGGTCCTTAAGTATCAATTATAACTATCAAATAAATAGAGAAAATGATCCAAATGAAACCAACACCTAGACTTAGGGTTTTATCTGACAGAATTCCACGAGTTTTGCTGTTTATCTATTTCTGCAGGGGGTTATCAGGAAATACGGAAGAAAGGCCCACATGTCGGATTAATGACGGGATATTAACCGAACACGTAATTATCTTACATCTAGAAGAGTCCAGAAGCCACGAGAACGAACGGGAGGCGTAACGGAGCCGGACACAGGGCGCCCGCCCTGGTCCTTAGGGCGCCCGCCCTGGCCTCGGAGCCAATCAGGCTCCGCCTCGAGGATTATGCTCCACCGACCTAGAGGATCAAGGAAAACCATCCGTTCAATGTCGGTTTGATCCGACGGCCTAGATTCATCCAAAAGGGCTATATAAGCAAGGCCCCTGCCCCTGGAGGAGAGCCCTCGTCTCATACTTAAAACCCTAATTCAGGAGGAGAGCCTCTGATCAAGCCCTAGAGCCACCACATCAACTAGATCTCTAGTTAGCATAGCTACATAGGATTAGAACTAGAAGGAGTCAATCTTCGATTGGTTCCCGGATCTGTCAAGAGGATTCTTGGTAATTCCTCTCTGTTCTTCAATTGTTCATCATTGTTCTTCAATATTATGAATATGACTTTGTTCTATTTCAATATATTGGTTATGACTTTGCTCTACTTGATTATATTTGCAATTATATTGTTCTTAGTTTATCATAGTTATATGCTTGGCTTAGTTAGATTGGAATTATATACATGCCTAGGATCGTATAGCGTTTATCCATGTGTACAGTGGGTGAATGATAATTATTGTGTAGACGTGGTGTCTATACCGTATTTATCTGCGATTGCACCCTATATGTCGGATTGTGGGGTAGTTCGCGATAGTGACAGCTTCGTTGATTCTTATATAGTCCCCCTCTCGTGTATAGGGCAGGCAGAGCAACACTATTACAGGGGAGTGATTGCTATGTTCTTCATCTTCCTTGCTAATATTCACTATGCATGGATATAGTCTTTTCTCACCATGATTGCCAAGTATAATTGCACTAACTATGATATGCTAGACTTTATAGTTAATAATAACTTAGGGAATATCTTTGTAGTTCATCCTAATTCCATGCTAATGACTTGCTAGAATATCTGTTGAGGTGCTTATCATTATTATATGTGGCTAGCTGATCAGATTAATTATCTTTGTCACCATTATCACTTTACCTTTACTTAATGTGACATTTATACCTGTATAAAGAGATTGATAAATACTCTCGGTTATACATGCAATGATGTGTACTCAGTTCCATATTCTCATTCCATTATCAACCATGATACTTAGAAATCCCTTCCCAGTGGTAAAAATATAAATAACGATACCTGGAATACTTCCCGGTTAAAATGCTACATCGGTATTAATCTGTGCGCTTGCAGATCCCTTTTATTATTTATCTTGATGAGCAAATGCATATTTCAATACCGGGTCTCTCATGTCATGCTGGGGATAACAACTTGGCTTAAGTGGCATGAGGGATAGGTTTGGCATTTTTGGCGCCGTTATCAGAATTAGAAAACTAAGTCTACTTTTGGTAGTGACGTTAAGAATGCCCAACAAGCATTTTTGGCGCCGTTGTCGGGGAAGGTTGATTACTAAGTAGGAATGAATATGGAACTTTGAGTCATCATTTGCATCACTAATCTGATCGAGCTTATCAATTCTCTTATACAGTTTTACCCCTGTATTTTCTATTTTGATTATTTATTGCAGGGTGATGCATGAATAGAAGACATCTTCCAGACAACTTTGTTGACGATCCCGAAGCCTTATTCAGAAGAACAAGAGCCAAGCTCAAGAAGACATCGTCAACACTTCAGCACAAAGCTTTATCCAAATCCGAAGACCGCCGAAGTTTCATCCGGAATTTGTCGACTGAATTCGAAGCCATGGCGAACAAGTCGATCCGCGAGTTCTCAGCTCCCACTACGGACAACATCCGCACTGGACCTGCCGCGGCCATCGACAAGAACTTTGAGCTCAAGCCAGGGCTCATCAACATGGTGCAAGCTAACCAGTTCTGTAGGAAGCCACACGAAGATGCTAGTGCTCATCTTCAACACTTCCTGGAGATCTGCAGCACTTTCACCGTGGCTGAAGTCCCCAGAGACGCCATACTACTTCGCCTTTTCCCATTCTCACTGTTGGGGAGAGCGAAGCAGTGGTTCTACGCTACAAAGGAGAAGAACACTACGTGGGCACTCTGCTCCACGAACTTTCTGGCCAAATTCTTTCTCATGGGCAAGACCAATGCTCTCCGTGGGAAGATTACAAGTTTTCAGCAACAACATGATGAATCCGTTCCAGAAGCATGGGAGCGCTTCCAAGACTACATCTTAGAATGTCCCCATCATGGAATAGAAAGCTGGCTGTTGATGCAGACATTTTATCATGGGCTCATTAACAGTGCCCGTGAAACCATGGATGCTGCAGCTGGAGGAGCATTCCTATCACTCACCATACCTCAAGCCACAGCTCTTGTGGAGAAGATGGCATCCAACCAAGGTTGGAATGAAGAAAGAACTCAGACACGCAAGAGAGGTGGAGGTATGCACCAGCTCAAGGAGGTAGACATGCTGTCTGCCAAGCTAGAGCTACTCATGAAGAAGCTCGATGATCGAGCTGGAGAAAAGAAAGAAGTCATGCACGTCTACGACTCCCACATGACTTGTGAGGAGTGTGGAGGTACTGGACACTCGGGCAATCACTGTCCTGAGTTGCTGGAGGACGTGAACTACATCAACAATAACAACAACAACTACTACAACCGTCCTCAGCAGAATCAAGGTTGGAATCAACAGAGACCTAACTACTCAGGTAATTACCAAGGTAATAATTCTTTCAATAATAATAATAATTATCCACCTTTGAGAGAGTTAGTATCCAACCAAGGAAAGCTAATGGATAACCTGTCTAAGAAATTGGCATCTAATGATAAAATACTAGAAAATATAAATAATAGAATGGATAATTTCTCTACTGCCATCAAGAACTAGATTAGCTTTAATAAAATGATTGAATCTCAGTTGAATCAAATAGCTGTTGCTGTTCCTGCTACTAACCCCGGTATACCATCACAACCGGAAGGACTAGAATCTGCAAATCTTGTAGACATGTTTGATGCAGGAGATTACTGGAGTAACCCTATCGTGGAAGTAAGTACTGACCGTCTGCTGGTCAAGAGAGGCGATCCAGGACGCCCCGTCATCCCGATCTCCATCGGCATGCGAGACTTCCCAGAAGCACTCTGTGACTTTGGCTCCAGCGTCAACATCATGCCTAGGGTACTCTATGAAAAACTCTTTTCACAACCATTATTAGAAACAACCATGTGTTTGCAGCTTGCAGATAGGACACTGAGTTTCCCGAGAGGAATATTGAAGAACATCTGTGTCCGAGTGGGTTCCTCGTACGCTCCAGCAGACTTCATAGTGATAGAGACCGGTTCTGATGAGAGGGCTCCCGTCATCCTAGGGAGACCATTCCTGAACACCGCGGGAGCTGTCATCTATGCTAGTGCTGCCAAGATCAGTTTCTACATCAAGGGGAGGAAGGAAACGTTTTCCTTCAAGAACAAGACCGCACAAATCCCAGAGCAACCCCAATATGAACCAAGGAAGATGACCAACAGGAGGAACAAGAGCAAGAAGCAAGTGTGGACCGAGACAGCTAAGATGGTCACTGCCGTACACAAAGGTCAAGATCGCCAACTCAAGTCACCGTTCTTGCCCAAGAAGAACGACCCAGGTATGCCAAGCATTTATTGCTCCATTAATGGGTTCCACTTCTACAAGACACTTTGCGACACTGGGTCGGGCATCAACATAATGGCCAAGGTCACCTATGAACTTCTGTTCGGAACCATGCCCTTAAACCCAACATATATTCAGCTCCAGATGGCAGATCAGACATTTCGACAGGTCGAAGGTACAGTAACTGACGTCCCTGTCAAGATAGACGATCACTTTGTCCATACAGACTTTCAGGTTATTGACATGGGAGAAGATGAATATGATCCACCCATCATCCTTGGAAGACCATTCCTTAGTACTGTCAAAGCAATCATTTACATTGGAACTGGAGAAGTCCACATGCACTTCCCCTCTGAGAAGGTACGTCTTTACTTTACTGACCCTAACTATGTATTTGAAGAATCCAAGCAGGTCAGGACAAGAAGAAGGCGGCGTAACCACAATCAGAAGCAACAGGTCATCAAGGACGGATGGGCAGATTATGAAGGAGAAGTGGTAAGATCTGAAGACATACCACTTAACCAACACTGTCCTGAGGAGACCAAAGCACCGAGACAGGTATGGAAAGAAAAGACAGTTGTACATGAAGAAGAGGCGCTGCCGAAAACACCGACTACGCCATCCACCGAGTCCTAGGACGACTGAACGAATAAGAGTCCCGTTCGGAGGACTTAAAAACACCGAACGCCTTGCCAAGAGGTAACTTGGTAGTTATCCTTTCCTTTTTAATTATTTACTTTATCTTAAATAGTTTGCTTAGTTAATCATATTCATACTATCTTAAAAAGAAAATAAAACTGTTAAAAACCCTAAAGCCCCATGTGAGTATGCGAGTGGCATAAAACCCATAAGTACATTCACTGTGGTGGCATAAAAAAAATATATATAATAAATACATAAATATTTTCTTCCGCTTTATAAAAAAAACAAAAAACAACATAAAAAAATCAAGGAGGCTCAGCATGATAAAGGCTAGATATTTATGCTAACACTTAATCAGTTCCACAAAGCTTTGTTGTCTATTTGAGCTTCACAGAATTCAAGGAGACTAGCAGACAGAGGACATTCTAATCGCTGTCAGGGTGCTGCCGACTTTCAACTACACCTCCGCCATCTGCTAGCTACATCAGAAGAGATTATGTCAAGATCCAGCTTGGGGGAGAGCACCTCCATTATCTTGCTATGTATTTCTATCTTTATCTTTATATTTATATATACTTCTACCTTATAAAAATAAATATATACATAACTATGAAAAAACCAAATAAAGATTTTGTGCTTACATATATATACCTATATCTTTTGCTTAGTGTGTTTTAATAAATAAATAAAGTGGCTATGCTAAACTGAATCTAAATAATAATAAAACTCTAGCATGGATATGATGAATAGTTGCTTTGCCTAACTTTCAAATTTGAAGTCCTCTCTCTAAGTTTAGACACAACTGTTATCATTTAAAGCTTGCTCTAAACCTGAACTTGTGGGAAGAGAACTTGATCTAAAGTCTAAGTTGTTAACGGATATGATATGGGAAGGTTGAGCTGCTGTTTATCTATTCCTAGAGATGCTAGAATTCTGGAGAATTTTATCTTTGAAAATCTTAAAATGCTACATGATAAGTTCCTGTATGATGAGAGTTTAAGTTCCTACCACAGCCATACATACATGCTTGCTAGACTTTAAGCCATACCTTTACTTTTTACTACTTATGAGCATTGAGTGTAGTCAAGCTGTGTAGACCCTTAGGAGCTTGTCATGCGGTTAAAATCAAGATTCACTTGCACGATCACTCATACATGCTGCTTCTACTCCGGAAGTATGCATCCACATATATCCACTCATTCTCATCTCCAGATCCACATAAAATTATTCTACTCCTAATCCGGGAGAGAATAGCCAAAAATATTTTCCCATTCTTGTTATCCCCTGTGAAATAAATGCTCAAGCTATTTTGGTTACTACCACTTGCTATATTGTTCTAAGGAGATGAGTGCTCTATACGAGGAAATAAAAAGGGGCAAGTGCCCGGAACCTCGAAAAGAAAAAGATACGAGGAAATAAAAAGGAGCAAGTGCTCGGAACCTCGATGAAAAAAAAGAAAAAGTGTGAGAAGAGAGGTAAAAATGGACAAGTGTCCGACAGTAGAATTAGGGGTACAAGATACCCACCTGAGAGGAAAAAAAGAAAATATAGACCACCTCATTCTCCTCAAGAGCTTTAAAAGCAAGAAAGGTACGTATCCCCTCAAAAAGAGCAAAAGTAGAATTAGACTTTCATCATTGTTATCATCACTACCACCATACACCATTTATTCGCCACACATGCACATCTTGATTTGACTTATTGGCTTGTTTCTCTGGATCCATGGTTTGACTATGCAATAAATGTCTTGTAAGTATGTATACTTTATCTCCCACCGATGAGCTCCAGATATCAAAAGCCTTATTAGAATAGGATGAGAGAGAAGGCAGTGTCACTCTGCCTTATACCACAAATACTATATACTTTGCTTTGAGAGAAGGCAGACATCATTACTGCCTTGGTGAGGATCCAGAAATACCACAAAAGAGAGACCTGAGAGAGTCATACAAGGAATCTCTGAGTTTTATTTGAAAATCTGCAAAAAAAACTCCAAAAGCTATAGCTAATCAAGAATAAGAGACATGGCGCTTGACTAGACTGTTCTATCTTTTAACCGCTCAAGACAAAGGTGACGGTTGCAAGCCCCATGGTGAAAGGTATAATGAGTAAGTTTTAAGTCTTGACAGTTTACTTTAACTCAGAGATGAGACTCTATTTGAAAGCATGTGTACCGTCAAAATTCAAAGGCATTTCAGCAACTACTGAGTCTCTCCTTGCTCAGGGACGAGCAAGAGGTAAGCTTGGGGGAGTTTGTTGACGATCCTTAAGTATCAATTATAACTATCAAATAAATAGAGAAAAGGATCCAAATGAAACCAACACCTAGACTTAGGGTTTTATCTGACAGAATTCCACGAGTTTTGCTGTTTATCTATTTCTGCAGGGGGTTATCAGGAAATACGGAAGAAAGGCCCACATGTCGGATTAATGACGGGATATTAACCGAACACGTAATTATCTTACATCTAGAAGAGTCCAGAAGCCACGAGAACGAACGGGAGGCGTAACGGAGCCGGACACAGGGCGCCCGCCCTGGTCCTTAGGGCGCCCGCCCTGGCCCCGGAGCCAATCAGGCTCCGCCTCGAGGATTATGCTCCACCGACCTAGAGGATCAAGGAAAACCATCCGTTCAATGTCGGTTTGATCCGACGGCCCAGATTCATCCGAAAGGGCTATATAAGCAAGACCCCTGCCCCTGGAGGAGAGCCCTCGTCTCATACTTAAAACCCTAATTCAGGAGGAGAGCCTCTGATCAAGCCCTAGAGCCACCACATCAACTAGATCTCTAGTTAGCATAGCTACATAGGATTAGAACTAGAAGGAGTCAATCTTCGATTGGTTCCCGGATTTGTCAAGAGGATTCTTGGTAATTCCTCTCTGTTCTTCAATTGTTCATCATTGTTCTTCAATATTATGAATATGACTTTGTTCTATTTCAATATATTGGTTATGACTTTGCTCTACTTGATTATATTTGCAATTATATTGTTCTTAGTTTATCATAGTTATATGCTTGGCTTAGTTAGATTGGAATTATATACATGCCTAGGATCGTATAGCGTTTATCCATGTGTACAGTGGGTGAATGATAATTATTGTGTAGACGTGGTGTCTATACCGTATTTATCTGCGATCGCACCCTATATGCCGGATTGTGGGGTAGTTCGCGATAGTGACAGCTTCGTTGATTCTTATATAGTCCCCCTCTCGTGTATAGGGCAAGCAGAGCAACACTATTACAGGGGAGTGATTGCTATGTTCTTCATCTTCCTTGCTAATATTCATTATGCATGGATATAGTCTTTTCTCACCATGATTGCCAAGTATAATTGCACTAACTATGATATGCTAGACTTTATAGTTAATAATAACTTAGGGAATATCTTTGTAGTTCATCCTAATTCCATGCTAATGACTTGCTAGAATATCTGTTGAGGTGCTTATCATTATTATATGTGGCTAGCTGATCAGATTAATTATCTTTGTCACCATTATCACTTTACCTTTACTTAATGTGACATTTATACCTGTATAAAGAGATTGATAAATACTCTCGGTTATACATGCAATGATGTGTACTCAGTTCCATATTCTCATTCCATTATCAACCATGATACTTATAAATCCCTTCCCAGTGGTAAAAATATAAATAACGATACCTGGAATACTTCCCGGTTAAAATGCTACATCGGTATTAATCTGTGCGCTTGCAGATCCCTTTTATTATTTATCTTGATGAGCAAATGCATATTTCAATACCGCGTCTCTCATGTCATGCTGGGGATGACAACTTGGCTTAAGTGGCATGAGGGATAGGTTTGGCATTTTTGGCGCCGTTATCAGAATTAGAAAACTAAGTCTACTTTTGGTAGTGACGTTAAGAATGCCCAACACTCGTCCTGAGCAAATGATTAAAACTTAGCCTGGGTGGATTAGGAGTTGCTACTATGCTTCACATTTCATATTACCATGTGTACAACAAACATACTCCTCCTTGAGTGGAAAAAATAGAAATTTTGAAAATTCACCCATGCTACCTTAATCCTCCGTGGGGCATATGACTTTCCTTTGTCTTCTTGCTGTGGTATGATCATATTTTAGGTCAACAGGGGGTTAGAAGAGAGGAATCCATCCATGGCCAGGTGAGAAGTCATATCAGGATTCATCGGAATGGTAATAGTACACAATAATTCAGTGTTTTAAGGTCATGCGACATGACTCTTGCTCAAATTAATCTTATCTTATCTATATCTCTTATAAAGATAAATTCCGCTAGCAATTTATCTTTCCATGCAAAGTGTCCACATCAGCATCCACTAGAACATCCCACTAGCACATTCAACTATCTCGCCATGCAAAGTGTCCACATCAGCATCTACTAACACATCTAACTAACACATATCATTATGTCTTCATTCAAGCTATTCATATTAGCAAACCACATCATTTACTAACATATATTTAGTTGTCCACATCAGACTCCACTAACATGTATTATGATATTTATTCAATCATATATTTTAGTAAATTTAAGTAGTATAATTTCACCAGCAATTCCCGCAGCAATGCGTGGGGCGTTTTTCTAGTACTCTTATAAAATAAAACTCCACTAGCTATTTATCTCGACATGCAAGCTATCCAACTAGGCAATGCACTATCACATATAATTAAAATTCACCAAGCAAAATCCTACTTGTTATTCATCTCAACATGCAAGAGCTGTTCAACTATGCAATGCACTATCACGTACAATTAAAATCCACTAGTATCACATGACGTCAGCGAGATACGTAAGCATTTTGTTGTCCACCTCCTCATATCACGCAATCCACTAATCTGCAATTCCCACATCAACGCGCGGGGTACATTTCCAGTTATTTCAATTAGAACCACAGCTTTGGCTTCCACAGTATCATCCAATCATGTGCATACAGCAAGTCACGAATTGGGAACGGATCCTATAGGTGGCTTGTCCAGTGAGTCAATATAACGAAGACCAGTTTGGCCGACCGGCGAGTGAGAAGGAAATCCATGGAGTCGCTGCAAGTGATAGAGTCATCCTTCGTGGCGCCGAAGGAGGCGACGCCGACGAAGGGGCTCTGGCTCTCGCCCGTCGATCTCGCGGCCACCAGAGGTCACACCACACAAGTCCGCTTCTACCGTTCCGGGGCTGCGTTTTTCGATGTGACCAGGCTCAAGGAGGCGATGGCCAAGGCCTTGGTGGCCTTCTACCCGGTGGCGGGCCGCCTTGGCGTCGACAATGATGGCAGGTTAGAGACCAGCTGCAACGGTGAGGGTGTTCTCTTTGTTGTTGCTCGCTCTAGCCTCGTAGCTGAAGACTTCGACTTCTCAAAGCCGTCGCTGGAGCTGAGGAGGATTTTTGTTCCTCGCATTGAGCCTCCGTCCCTCATAATGGCCATTCAGGTATGCACTGAAAATTCTTCAATCAATTAATCCAAATTTGAGCTTCAATGCTAGCTTTCCCAGCACATAGGTACTCCGCAATAGGTAGTAGGTAGATACACTACACATACATGATGTGTGGAAGCTTGCAGGTGACATTCTTGAAGTGTGGAGGAGTGGCGTTAGGAACGGCCAACAACCATGCTGCCATGGACGGCACCAGCGCGTCCCACTTCATGCAGACATGGTCGGCCTTCTTCAGAGAACGGTGACGCTGCTTCCATAGAGCTTCCATGCCACGACCGCACCCTCCTCCGTGCACGGACCCCACCCGTCGTGCACCACGACGCTCTGTCTGTGTTGTACCCCAAGGTCACCTTGTCCCAGTCGTCGTCGAGACCAAACGCCACCAAGGTGTTTCCCATCTCGAGGGACCAGCTGGTCACCCTGAAGCGCCTCTGCGGCGGGGCAAGCACCTTCTGCTCCGTGAGCGCCCTCGTGTGGAAGTGCGCCGGCTTCGTACAGCGGCTTCCTCCAGACACCACTGCACGCCTCAGCTTCCCGGTCGACGTCCGACGACCCGGAGCACTGGAGCCGCCGCTCCCGGCCCGCTACTTCGGCAACGCGTTGGTCTCGCTGTGCGTCGCCGGTGCAGCGCGGGATATCGCCTCGGAGGCTCTGGCTTCTATTGCCGCTCGCATCAGTGGGGCCATTGCCAGGATGGACGACGAGCTGGTGCGGTCTGCGATCGACTTTCTCGAGCTGGCTGACAAGGACCGCCGGCCGCAGAGGGGCAGCTTGCCGGAGGCGGAGCTCCGGATAGTCAGCTGGCTCAGCTTCCCCAGGCGCGATGCAGATTTCGGTTGCGGGGCTCCGCAGGTGATGTCACGGGCGGAGTCCGTCCGCGGTGGGTTTGTGCACATCATGAACGATGGGCCCGTACACCACCGCGGTGGCAGCGCCGTCCGCGTGGTCGTGTGCATGGAGGCTGCCAATATGAAGGAGTTCGAGCGGCTGCTTTATGCAAACATTGCAAATCAGGCATCAAAGCTCTAGCCTGCTACGTGCTACGTGCGTCAAAGGCTCAAAGCTCTAACCAGCTCAATAATCTTTTTTCGGTATGAGTGCGACACCATAAATAAATAAAAAGTGTGATTTTTAGTTCTGATCAATACAACCGACACAAATCTATATATATTACCCTGGAGTCTTTGAGACAGCAGCTACAGGTCCCTTTCTTCATGGAAATTATTGTGACAATGTGTTGGTCTATCTGGACAGTGCAAAATGATGCAATCTTCAAGCATGTTCAGCCCTCAATTTCATCTTGCAACAGTTTACTTTTAGAAGAGAGTTTGCTCAAGTTATTCTTAGAGCAAAGAATAGTCTCAGTCCTTTGTTTACCCAATGGCTAGAAGCTTATGTGTAATTTTACAAATTTTCTTTGTTACTTTCTTTGTATCTTGATTCTTCCATGTAAGAACTGCTCTGTTTTTCTTCATTCAATAAAAGCTCAGTAGGGGGAGCACCCCCTCCTGTTACCATAAAAAATCTATATATATTATTTGTACTAAATATTCAATTTCCTTCCTTTCAATACAACCGACATTTCTCCCAGAGTGTAGCTACTCCTTTTCTAATCATGTACTTAAGGTATTGCCCACACGCTTTTAGGATATCATTACCCCTTAGCCTTAATCCCTACCCTCTGTTTTCATGTTCGGTTAGACTAAGGATCGTGACTGCCAGC
This sequence comes from Saccharum spontaneum, assembly GCA_022457205.1. Lineage (NCBI taxonomy): Eukaryota > Viridiplantae > Streptophyta > Magnoliopsida > Poales > Poaceae > Saccharum > Saccharum spontaneum. The sequence goes on from CM039584.1 coordinate 35,367,656, forward strand.
ATGTGACGTCTGATCGCACCGTCGTCGAAGGGGAATTCTTCCACGCCTATACAGGCCGGGCTTGGTTCCCAGACCGGAGTGAGGGGGAAAGACCGAGTAGGCCAGGGCAGAATCCCGACTAGGCTTAAATGAATACACATTTTTCATAGGCTGAGAATATTCCCACGCCGGGCTGACTCATGGGGGTTGAGCCTTGACCCGGCCGGGAAGGGCCTAACCGAACAAGGGCTTAGTGGGTCACAAACGCTCGGACCAGCCACCCTCTTAGCGGGTCACGAACGAGTAGAGCCGATGGAGATAGAGTGTATATAGTCTTCTGCGCCTGTTGATTGTTAGAGCGTCACAAGCTAGCATTAGCTCTAAACTAATAAATATAAAGAAGAGAGAGTGTAGGATCAATTCACATTAACATAAGCAGTTAGAGTGGGGGTGAATGATTACGGAAGCCAAAAATAAATTTAACACTCCCCCTTAAATGCAAAACCTATTTAAGCCTCGTTTACAATTCTGAATAGAACATTTTGTTTCCACTAAATATAATCTCGACAAAAGCCCGTAGCTCCAATTGATCTCAAACTTTTACAGATTAAATTAAATAAAATTATTGAACTAACCCAACTGGAATCACATCAATCGGAGGTGTAGAGATGGAGATATAAAAATAACAAAATACAGTGTCTCAGATAGTGTCGGGAGTCGATTGGCCATATTTGGATATTAAGCAACTTTCTAAACCGTGAAGGAAATAGGATCAAACTGAAAAAGTGCTATTGTGCTATAGAATCTTAGAGTTCTAACACATGCGTATCTATAGCACAAGCAAAGAACAACTCTAAAACATATAACGCACATATTCAACCAGGTACAAACTGTTATACTACCAAACCAAATAACATATTCAAAAAATGGTGTTGGATAGTTTCCTTGTCATTGCAAAACCAACAATTATCATCACATTTAAAGTTTTGCTTTAGAAGATAGTCTTTTATTAGTGTAATGCTCGTTAGTGAGAATTAAAAATCTTAATTTTAAGAGGTTACTTCAACTTCCATAAAAGTCTATCTAGAGATATATATTTATACATGGGCTATACTGTAAACACTTGTGGCCTTGTAAGACCCCATTTTATAAGGAGTCATAAAGTTGCAAAAATGCTACTATATTAACTAACACATTCCACATAAATAGCTTGTCCCCTGCTAGGGTTCTACGAAACCAAATGTTCAAATGTGTAGAGCTAAACACTTAAACTACAACGTTTGTTTTCCTTGCTATGCTGTAGAACAAACAATATCGTTTTTTGAGAGTGAAGTTTCATAACCACTTGTCCACTTAAAATCTGACATTAGCACCACTAGATAAATCGAGCAATCGGTCTTTAACCTTCATAAGGCCTGACCAAAAACGTGGATCTCTCATTCTCTAATAAGCTTTACCAATGGTTTTATTTTTCAAGTACTTCATCCTAAGAAGCTCCTCCCAAATGCCCTTTTCATTAATAAATCTGTATAAAAATTTGCTGAGAAGGCAAGCATTTTAAAATTCAAGTCCTCAAATTCCCAAGCTCCTTGATTTCGTAAACATGGACTACCACTTTATTAATCTATATTTTTTCTATGATTGTCCCCTGCTAGAAAAAAAACTTGATATATTTAAATCTAGAATGATTGTCCAAAATAGAGTTAACTAGAACTAACAAACCTCCATAAGACAAAAGCTTTCATTTCAAATTGTTCACCTTCTTTTGGAAGCGTTCTTTGACACTTTCAATCCTTAGTAGGAATTCTACTATTCATTAGAATGCCCAAGTATTCAAAGAGGAACTATCCTATGCCACATGCCCACATCCAAAGATTTGTGAATATTCTTCCATATAATGATTTAACTTACAATAATTTTTTTGGTTTTCTTCAAATCATCGGCATACTACAAGATGAAAAGACCATCATCTACCAACTGTAGAATTAGACCTAGGATCTGTTCATCATCCTTACCCACAACTAGATTGAAAAGAATTAGTAATAGAAGATCATCTTGTCTTAGATCTTTTTTCTCAGAGAATAACCACCAACATTATTATTTAGGGAAATTTTGTTCGCAGACACTATTCTTTGATAGAATTTGCTGTTCAACACTGCTATTTTGCGTATTTGCCGAGTACAAAAATGGGTTATTTTGCTCCTAGACACCACAGTGTTATTTTATTCATTTTCCAGATATGAAGAGAGAGAAGGTAGGGAAATGTCACTTTTGCCCTCTTCTTCAAGCGATTTTTTTCCTCGAGGCCGAGGTCAGGATTATTAGCCGGCTGAGGCATCGCAACCTCGTGCAGCATTTTGGCTAGTGCGACTCCCACAGGGTCTACTACTCATCTATGAAAATGTAACATTATCCTTACTTTTAACTTATCAGTGCTAGAAGTACATAATTTAGAAATATATATAGTACACTTTATGAATACTGAATTTTTTAGTAGCTTATGCTAGTATTTATAGTAGATTTGACTGATATTTTTTTGTTTATTTTCATAACAACCAGAGTGGATAATTTAGATATAAATTAAAAGGTGTCATTTTATGTCTTTAATAATGGCATATGCAGTTAATTTGAATGTAAATCTAGTTGTTACTTTGCATTATCTTTCGTAATAATAGAGGTGGATAATTTATAAAAAAATAAGGTTGTTTAGGATTATATTTCACAGTGGCAGAGGTGCTTAATGTACATACAAATTAGAGGCCATTTTAAATCATCTTTCATAATGGTATAGGTGGGTAATTTAGATCCAAGTTTTAGGATGTTATTTTAAAGTATCTTTCATAATGATAGGGGTTGGTAATTCATATAGAAATTTAGGAGATATTTTGAATTATCTTTCATAATGGTAGAGATAGGTAATATAGATGCAAAATTAGGGTGCTACTGTATGTAATTTTTCATAATTTTTTAGGAGGGCAATTTAAATAAAAACTTAGGGGTTATTTTCAATCATCTTTTATAATGGCAGAAGTGTATAATTTAGACGCAAAATTAGAGGGTTACTTTAAGTGTTTTTCATAGGTCGTAATTTAAATAAAAAATAGAGGGATATTTCAAATATCTTTCGTAGTAGGAGAAGTGTTCAGATGCAAATTAGAGGGGTTAATTTAAGTATATTTTATAATGGTATAGGTGGGTAACTTTTATAAAACAGAATAGATCTTATGGCTATTGTGGACAATGATGATTAGAGTCAATCTAATTAAAGCCTAGATGTTTATGATTATTAGGAGAATTTTCTAGATTTTTTCCCCGGCGTGTCCGGTGAGAGTTAACGTAGAGGCTCTATTTATAGTATATAATTAGTAATAATTATGTATAAGATTACAAAATGAACTATTTACAACTTATCTCTCTTGTATGGTATATGATAATTCTTCTCTACATGTTTAATCAAATTTAAGATGGTTTGACTTAGAACAATTAAAATTTTATTATAATTTCAGGGTTGAGGAAAAATATCTATAAGAAAGGGCAGGTGGGCAACCTGATCAAGGGTGTTGCACTTGTAGAGGAATTTTTATTATTTTTAATCCTTTTTTTAAACAATATTTTAATACTAATCTAAAAAAAGTATTTACAAATCTGACCCTTTTGGTCGCGCCATCGTGCGCCACGTTGTCGCGCCACATGCACTGGCGCGGCAAGGTGAGCCATGGTGGCGTCCGTCGTTGACTAGAGCTGACATGGCGAACAGTGGGGCCCGCCCTGTCGTGCCACCGAGTCTGGCGTGACAGCGTTGTCGCGCCAGGTGGGCAGGCGCGACATGCCCATATAAAGGCCGCGGCCCACCACCTTTTTGCTCCCTCCCTTCACTCTGTGGCCACTCTTGGTGAGCTCGAGGTTAGACTTTGGTCCTGTGTTGTCTCTCTTCTCCTCCTCCCATCCTCTATTTGCATTTGATTAAGTTTACATTTGCTTTTCAGATTTGAACGGTCTTGTGTATGAGGTATGACTCCTTCACCTCCATTGTTTTTTTGTGTTTAGTTGATGTTTATATGCTGCACTGGTTTACACTGCTGTGTGCAATACTGACTTTCGTTTGGTTGAATGAAAGTTGCTTTGGCTAATCACGTCTAATATAATATGGTTCATGTTGTACTTGTTGAACTTTTATGATTTTTGTGATTGGTTATGGTTGACAGTGCATTAGGATTTAGACAGCAGTATGGGTTGCACTGTTGATACTAAACTTTGTTGGAAGTGTGTGATTTAAAGTTTTTTATGGTGATTAGATGTATAGATGAGTTGGACTATATATGTATAGACATCATTTATATTCAATAAGTTTGTTTTAGGGTTTGGCTTCATGAGTTTACATGATTATAGAGATGACTGAGATGGAAATTGTTGTTGAAATATGTAATAGTATTGGTTCATATCTTTGCTTTGTTGAACTACTTTGTAATAGGCTCAATGGCGGTTCCAAATGACAACCAATTCATGCACCATTCGAAGGATCATGGTGGTATTGATCCTTTCCTACCAGCAAAGCCACCATCGTTGTGTTATTGTGGGTTACCGGCATTTATGAAGCAGTCAAGGCATCCTGCGTCAGTTGGGCGTTGCCAACTTAAGCAACGTCTCCCGACACTTGATGCCTACCTAGAGGGATGCAACTTCTATCAGTGGATCGATGGCGATGAAACGTTTGAGCCATCGATTATGTTGTTTCCTTATGACCCCTGAAAGAGTGTTCTATATTCAGAATTTATTCATTGGGTTCCACCGCCATCGAACACTCCGGAAATGATAAAGGCGGAGAAGGTTGACGCTGCTTTGCGCCATCGAGCCAATCCTCCTAGATGCCATTGTGGAGTGTCGGCGCTACTAACTACTCCCAGCCAACCTGGAGCATTCACTCCCTTCTATCGATGTGGATTGCCAGATTATGTAAGTTCTCCTGAAAGCAATCTATCTCTAAGCTTGTATGCGTTTTGCACATATAATGTTACAGTTGGAACATTTTTTTTACAGAGAGGGTTCCCATCTTGTGACTTTGAGGAGTACAACTATGGACCCAAATCACATTGGCCTTCTGAGTATGAATTTGCGGAGTTTTAAGCATGCATTAAGCCATAGCCATGCACGAAGATGTTGGACTGTAAGTGGAAGTGTGGCATCAAGGCTCGTGAAGGAGTGTTCCGTCTGAGTTAGGATACGGCTACTACTGTGGCAATGCTTATGGAGGGCCATCTGAGTTATGGGTGAGTTGACTAAACCAGTGAAGTTACTATATGAACATAGGCCACCGGTTTGTTTGCTCATTGCTTTGTGTTTTCTTAAGAGGGGAGGACATGCAATTGGGAGGACTTCATTGGTCGTGAAGAGTTAGTGGAGAGGCTGAAGATATATTCGCCACTCCAAAAAGAGAGCAAGCATTGGATGCAGGAGGAGAAGCAGATGGAGGTGAGGATGAGGTACGGGGTACAGATGCCATCATGGAAGACTCGTAACAGGATTTTAGAGGACTTTCCTCGAGTGACCGGTCGACAACTGAGTTTTTACAATAACGAGGCCGAGTTGATGAGCTTCTGGTGATAAAACAAGGATGCCTACGACTTTAAGGAGGCCGAGGATAAGAGAGAGATGGCCTTTTTTCCAAAGGCATTTGCGTCGCTTATGTGAGTATTTGATTTCAAAATATGTTTTGACTTGTGCATCGTCTTACAATTGTTGCCAATGAGACATTGTTTCGTTCTCATAGTCCCCGATGATGCACCAAACGATGGCCATATCCCCACACCCATGGTGGACAACGATGATGATGATGACAATGATAATGACCATGCCGATGATGAGGATGATGAGTAGTGTTTCCTCTAAACTGATGCCTACAAGGTGCAGTACATATTTTGCAAATGTCAATAGGTTTGGCATTACGCAGGTCTTATATATGGTAGATAGAGGACTAGTACAATAGCACTGCTTCTTTTGTGCAAAGGCAGCAAGATCCGTACATATTTTGCAAATGGCCTAGGGTTGCCATTTGGTAGTACTTGTTCATGGTAGATGGAACACTAGTGTTAGTAGTAGTGCTTGTATATGCTAGATGGAACACTTATGTAAGTGATGATGATGACCTTCGAACAATGCTTCAAACTCCTTATCGTGTGTAATGCTTCGAACTTGTTATTATATCACTCCTTATGGTGTGTAATACTAGGTGAACAATATTTCGAAACCATGAAGAAAATACAATGTCAATAAGTTATGAAATGGTGGACTTAGGAAATGGTTTCACAAAAATAGCGTCACTTGGATGAAATGACCAAGAAATTTTGTGTTTGGAAAAAAACCATGAAGAAAATTCAATGTCAATAAGTTATGAAATGGTGGACTTAGAAAATGGTTTCACAAAAATAGCGTGACTTGGAGGAAATGACCAACAAATTTTGTGTTTGGAACAAAAACATGAAGAAAATTCAATTTTGTTTTACATGGATTCCCACTTATCACCACATTGAAAACCTAAGCTTTGTGAAAATCTAGTTGTAAGAGCTGGATCCCAAGATTCCAGACTGTCGTGCCAGCCAAAGTGGCGTGAAAATCCTGTCGCACCGGAGTCGACGGTGTGACAAGGCTGTCGCGCTGGAGACGGTGGCGCGACAAGGACTCACAGGCCAGCCCAGTCGTCTCTGGTTTCTTTGGTTGGCTGGTGCGACAGGCTCTATTGCACCACCGCCGATGGCTAGCCATCGAAACTAGAGACGACTGGGCTGTCCTGTGAGTCCTTGTCATGCCACCATCTTCGGTGCGATAGCCTGTCATGCCACTATGGCTGGCGCGACAGGCCTGAAAACAATTTTTTTTCCATTTCTTCCAGACTTCCTTAACACACAAATACAATTCAGACATCATACATTGCATATAACAGTTAACAGATGCCCAACATGGGTGACAAGTTGACAAATGACCAACATAGCACATCAAGTCCACAGTTCATACACATAGTTCACAAAGACTACATAGTTTACAAAGTCCACATAGTTCACATAGTTCAGAAGCCATCGACAAAGTCCACATAGTTCACAAGTCATCAACAAAGTCCAAATGCGCACATAGTCGACAGACATAGTTGTTCCATGACGAACATAGGCAACAAAAGGACATAGTTCACAAAACATGGTTGAGATGGATTAGTTAGGCGTGAAGGGGTGTCGAGGACGACGCAGGCGGCCTAGATGCGTCAGTTGGAGATTAGGAGTGCCGACGTCGGACCGGTCATGGGCACGTCCTCGCACGTTTCGACCTTGACCTCATCGCGGCCGTTGGGACGAACTCTACACAAAACATATATAACATAGATGTCAAACAAGTAACATGAGGAAATAGTAATGTGGCGGTCATTTTCATAAAATGTCAATGATGTTGGCCATCCACTATCATGAACACTCATGGGTTAGTGTAAGATTACACAATAAACACTTTATGCCCAAGTGGATTACCATTTGTACTGGTTAACATACTTCTAGCAGCTCTAGCCGATATGGTACAATCTCTTGTGAGTATGTATGTTTATGTAGTGGCCAAGGGACTCATATGACAACAAGGTGTTTACAAGAACTATGTTTTGGGGTTGTTGCCATCATTAGAAGGCCGCAGTGAAGCACAATCGAATTGCACAGATTATGAAAAGTTGCAGGCTGCCCTATGCGAAGTTGAGTTGAACTATGATAGTTGCAGGGAGTACATCCAAGCTCTTGCAGCCATAGATATTTCATATATTAGAGGAAACCTCTTGCAACACTACTAGCATTTTGGTCTAAACTTGTTGATGACATACTGGGGGATTCAATTGATGCTTGCTCATATAAAAGAACAGACTACTTAAATTCAAAAAGGTTATATCTATGCATAGGAGCTTTCAGGCAGCTATTGATAAATGCTGAGATAGCACTGCACCAAGGTTGGGATGCTGGTAGCCTCAAGTACTACTTGGTAATGACACACGCACCTGAGTTTGTGTACCCTGAGGAGCATCAGCAAGTTGGGAACCCGTGATCTCGTCTTGGTCATACGTTGGATTATTGATGTCATCATCATCTCCATTGTCGTCGTCTTTGTCATCCCTACATCTTGCACAGGAGCTCTCTCCTCTGTCAACCGCTACCCTTTGGCTTGTACAGGTTTGTTGTCCTTGGGATGTGGGAGCTGGCACTTGTACATCTTCATCTTGCATGCAACTCAACTTGCGAGCTATCCATCGATAGGATGTCAACACCTTCTGCAACCATGTTCATGTGAAATGAGAAGTGGTTACATATCATTCTGGGTATAGTTGAAATACATAGGCATAGGGGTACTACCTTGGCAAATTCTTCAAGGTATGAATTCTCGACCTCTGCTGCACGTCCAAAGTAAACTCCAGCCTCATTGGAAAGGTGAGCTAGCTAAGTTGCCTAGAGTACATGCATATGCATCATTATGACGTATTTTTCAAGTTAAGCTGTGTGAAGGCATAGTTCAATTGAAACGCTTACCATGTAGTTCTCAAGTGGCACTCTCTGCAGCTACACGCTTGTCCTTGTGATCACATCATATGGGTCCTTGTCGTCACTCCCTTGTTCATCAATTGGAATGCTCGAGACCGGTGGATGCACAGTGATTCTTGTGGACCTGTGAAGCCATGCCAGGTACTCACGGTAGTCGCTGGTCACACAGTGAGCCCTATTAGTCGGTTGCACCCTCTCTCTAGCTTCCTACTCTTGCACGTACTTTTGATGCTTCAGAAGCCAGTCGTTGCCGCCGAACCTTTTTCTCCTCAAAATCCTGCAAGGACGACACATGTTATATTTTGAGGCCTTGTACGATGCATGCAATGGTGAGTCATGATGCATGCAAGGTCCAGCTTACTCGTGCAACTGAGGGTTGTCGACTCGTGCTGTAGAGGGAAATTTTGATTCCTACCAAACTGCTTCATCACTCTTTGGGGCAAGTGGTGCTCGACCACATAGTAGAACATCATCGCTACATTGGATCGTCATAGCACCTTCTCAGCCTCAACATATGGGGCCATGTTCAACTCTCATACATCTTGCCTGTCATATGGATCACATTCAACCTATAAGTTGTGTTATTAGTACATGGCCTTGTTGATACTTTATGAAGAAAAAGAATGGAAGCCTCGGTGGTAGAACGAACCTGATTCGCCAAATCATTGGAGTATTGAATGTAGCACCGTTGTGGTTGACCCTAAACCGACTTAATTCCCCTCCAAAGGTAGCAGATGGGGGGACGACAGTCACCATGTGTCCAAGCCTGAAAAACAAAACAATTGTAAGCATTTCACATAGTGCATGCATGAAATGAAACACATATAGCAATTGAATGGAAGGTACTTACCACAACTCTGCCTCTATGCACCCGTCCGATAGGAGTGCGCTCCCAAATCCAAATCTGATGCAAGTACGTACAACCACCTATGTTGGAATTCGGGTTGGCCCTCCTACATCCCTCACATAGTTGCCGATACAACCAAGCAAGAGTGGCTGACCCCCAATTGTATTGGGCGATGTTCTCCCATGGCTCACGTAGCTAGGGTAGGACCATCCATGAGACAATGTTCCTAGAAGCATCTGAAAATAGGAACTGTGCCACCATGTGCCACAGTCAGACACAAGCGTACCTCTCAACGACGTTGTCCGGTGCATGGGGAGGGCACATGTTAAAGCATTGCCGCAACCAAGCTAAGCTGACACCCGAAGTCTTCTTCTCCTTCTTCCCTTCTTCAGGGCCAGGTGGCTGGTGGCCGCTAAACTGCTCCACCATATCTTTCCAGTTCAGTGGCTCTACCGTGCCTGTCACTGTGGTAGGTGGAAGGTATGGGTCTCCAGATGCCACCTGTCGATGAAGGCGGTGAGGAGGGGACCATCCATGTCTGGGAGGCTAGCATTGATAGCTCTAGCCAAGCCCAGAAAACTAGCTCCTGCTCTTGTGAGGTAAGGGGCGTAGCGCTCATCCCACTCGAGCGGTCGGTGAGTACGGTGATGCAGCAGGCCCAAGGCCTGCAAAAAAACAATGTGACTACAAAAATAAGTACAAGGAAATGAAAAACAAACATCACAAAGGCACAAGGCAGGCTTAAATAAGTACAAATAAAGAAATTTGGTTCCTCACTTTTTTGGGTAATTTAGAACTCCATGTGACTACAAAAAGAGGGTTGTGACTACATTTATTCCTAATCTCAAATGAAGGGTTCCTGTATATCTTGTCTTCTTTTTATGTGCATCTTTAGTGAACTACGACCCTAGCAGCATGTGCAGCAACAGTGCAGTAGTAAATCTGCCCTAGTGGTGGTCCTTGTAAGACATTATACATGAAAAGGAAAGAATGTGTGCAAATCACATACATCACCGTTGTTGACCATCAAGTGCGCTTGGTGGTCCTCGTCGTAGTACTTCTCAAGAAGGGGGAAGTGCGGGTGCGCCATGCTGCAATTGTGAAAATGATGGGACAACATTAGAATATGAAAAAAGTAAATAAAATATGGTAGATGCTACAAAAACAATGAACAAATGAGTTTTCTGGCAATGTTAGAATATACAAAATATAAAATAAAGACAATGTTATAGTCTACAAACTTTGAATGAAACATGTTATAAGCTAAAAAAACAAGGAACAAGTGCATGAATGATATAAGCAGGACCTATTATAACCTATGTACCTTTATACGTTTCGAACCACTATGACTCTCGTTCAGTGTTTCTAATTTCCTTGACTTCTTACACTTCTTATGTGTGGCAGCTATGTGACTGGTTTTGTGGCATTTGGAGCAACGGACCTGGACCGGTGCCTCATCAAAGTTGTCAAAACCATACATATCTTCACCATACCCGTTCGATGCATCCATAAGTCCTCGAAGCCACTTTTTCTTCCTTCTACCCTGCTTTGTCTTCAGAAGGTCCGGGTCGGGAGCATAATCCAACCCGTAGTACTTGAGCCATTGTGTCGGATCTAGGTAAGGCTCGAAGCTCGACTCCCACACTTTGAGAGTGTTTGACATGAGGTAAAAAGGAGACATGAACTTTTCACTTTCGTGGTCTAGACCCCTGCATCTGCAAGCTGTAATGACATGCGAGCAAGGGACCTGGAGGAGTTGTGGAATGTTACAAGAGCATTCTGCTTTCTCAATGTCCACCCTATAATTTCTACCACCGTACTTCTCGCCCCCCGGGTTCGTTCCTCCAGCTGACCTGATATTATACACTAACCTCGATGGCCCAAAGGCCTCCCCCACTTGGTTGGAAGCTAGAGTCTCCAAGAGATCCAAGTGTTTTCTACCAACTCTACCCCATTTCTTTTTGGACGCCTTTGCTATGTTCCACCAATTGACAAAGTATTCATTGCACTTCCTGAACGAGTACTCCACAATACCTGACACGGGGACTGCATGGATACCCTTGAACACCTTGTTGAATGATTCTAAAGAATTGGTAGTCATTACACCATACCAAAGACCTCTGGCATCGAATGCAAGAGCCCACTTGTCCCTTTGAGGCATCTGATCTAAAGCGAACTCTTTGCCCTAGCATTGAGGACCTTCTGTAACTCCGCAAGCGTCTCTTCAAACTTTTCCTTCGTTCGATACCCACATAGTGACTTCAACTTCTGCACTACCTCCTTTTTCTTCTGCCTCCTCCATATGTTGGCAGCAAAGTGCCTCATGCACCACCGATGCTCGAGAGGAGGGCATCCATCTACATGCTCTTTCAAAGCTGTTAGCAGACCGTGATGCCGATCTGAGATCATGCATATGTTCCGAGTTGAACGGAGCACATTCTGTCTCACAAGCTTCAAGAACCAACACCAGCTGTCGTCGTTCTCACCCTCAGCCAAAGCGAATGCTAAAGGGACAAGTTGATTGTCCGGGTCCACTCCAACGACAATCATCAATACACCCATGTACTTGCCTATCAAGAATGTACCATCAACAAGTACTAAGGGACGACAATGCTTGAAGGCCTCCACTGACTGAGCAAAACACCAAAAAACTCTCTGCAGAACATGCTTTGGAACACCATCCACGTCCGTCACAATGCGACCCACTTAAGGATACCACCTAAGGCTTGGATTGTAGTGTTTCATGGCACTTAGAATCCGAGAAACTTGATTGTACGCCTCTTTCCAATCGCCCCATAGCAACTCTATAGCATGCTGCTTTGCCCCGCCATGCCTTTGAGGAGTTGACTCTATAATCAGTGAACCCAAATATGGTCTCGATCATGCTTGAAACAGATGTGTCACTATCGGCCCTAACTGTGCCAACAAGATGATGACTAAGGTAACGAGCTGTGTTTTGGGCGTGCACACCCTTCGGCTTCGAAGATCGACAAGTGTGTGAGGTTGCCTCACATTGCGAATCTTCCACTTTTCATTTCTCTGCCTTCGAGCCCATAGACCCCATTGACATCCATTCTTGCAAAGGACCATGTACCTCTTGTTCTTTTCAAAGTGGGTCACATAATACAGCCTGTGAAACCGAACGACATAATCCATTAGGAAATACTTGAGATACTCCAATGTATCAAATACCATTTCCTTCTTAATCTCCACCTCCTCACTATCTGCTATCTCATCGGCCAACAATGTCAAACCAATGTCACATATTGCCTGGTCAACCATACTAATGTCCATGAAATTTGGTATCGAGGGTATCTTGACATGGACAGCCTTCAATTGCCTCAATTCGATGTCATTGTACTCCATTCTCAATGACCCGTCAGCTGAGACTCCTATTGCGTCCAGAAACCCTCCCTAACAACCATCACTTTCGTCATCGCTACTAGGCTCAGACCTGTATTCGTCCTCCAACACATTGTCCGAAGTACTTGGCCCCGAAGTAAAGTCATCTTTGTCCGCGTAGGCAACATCAACTTTGTCATCCTCCGATCCTTCCGACATGTCATCCATATCATGTGTTCCATCTCCGTTGCCATCATCCTCATCAAATGTTTCTTCATCGAAATCATCATTCAAAGCACCGGGCTCACATGACCTATCAACTTCTCTAACGACAACTGCATGCAACTCTTCGTCTTGGGTAAGGTTCTCTATGGGCTCCACATCCACATTATCATCCACAGCCACCACAATTGGGCTAAACCCCTTCTCCACAACAACTTCTAAGCACCTAACACTACTACTCTTGACAACTTCTACCTAGGAGGGAGAGGGAGAGGGAGAGACAGGACAACAGTAGCAGCCGCCGCTCAACTCCCCTGCGGCGGCCGTCCACGGCGAGGAAGACCGGAGGAGGCGAGGTGGCGGCGGCTTGGGTGTGGCGGCGGCGGCGCCCAGGCGCAGGCAGGAAAGGAGAGAAAGAGGAAGAGAAAAGAAAGTGGGTCAGGCCAGCCAAAACCTATTTCGGCTTGTCGCGCCAGCCCTGTCATGCCGGAGTCGATGGCATGGCAGGGCGGGCCCCACGCTCCGCCATGCCAGCTCCGGTCAACGACGCGTGCCACCGTGGTACCCCTTGTCGCGCCGTGCATGTGGAGCTACAATGTGGTGCAGTCGCGCCATCTGCGCTGGCACGACCCAAAGGGTCAAATTTGCAAATACTTTTTTTAGATTAATATTAAAATATTATTTAAAAAAGGATTAAAAATAAAAAAATTCCACTTGTAGAAGGGCCCTTGTTCTACGCGTAGTAGGTGGCTAACAGCTGCCTATTTTCAATTGACAAATGCGCCAACTGCCGTATTTCTTGGCTGTCATTTAAAAAAGTCAACGGTAACCAATGTACTTGTAGCTTTATTTAAGGCCTTGTTTGGGTTCGTTGGAGAGAACACAAGTACACGAGGATTGTTGTTTCTGAAGCTATCCATGCCCCCAGGGATCTTCCTCAGCTCTGCATCTTTTTTTTTTAACACCACCATAAGACTCGTATTGGACACATATACTGATCGCACGCTCAAGTACAGATAAGACTGCTCGAGAAATCTCGGACCGAGCACACACGCACACACACTACTCACATAACATTGCTCGGTTCCCTCTGGGGAAAAACCCCATGCGACGCCTAGAAAATTGCCCCAAACGGGGATCGATCCCGGACGGGCACGCTGCACGACAGCGGACGCTGCCACTGCGCCACAAGCGCGTCCGCGAGCTCTGCATCCTGCAACATAGCATCCTCCATTCTTTCTTGTGTTTTTTGCTAGTATCTACTGTATCATCAGGTCCTACGTGGTTGCCATGGTGTCGTCCAAAAGCAATCCTTACCTTGATGGCCAGACGGTAGCGGCCACGGTGGCCCGATCTCGATCTTCCGGCGTTGACATCTTGACCCCGCCGTTCTGCGACCTCCCGATGGAAGGAGCAACTTTTTATTTGTCCACGGCGTCCGTGCGCAGTGACAATCGGAGCGCCTACTGCGCTGCAGACACCCGTTTCATAGGCGAGGCCCACGACAACCTGTCAGTTGTAAACTTCCGTGGGCCGTTTCTGTTGCCAGGGTTGTGTTCTCTTGTGGTGCTGTCCTTCTATATCATCGCAGGGCTTTGGTGGTGGTGCACCAGGGCCAGGGACGCAGATGAGAGGACCGGGGAGCTCAACCAAGTGCTCGGGCGGTGTGTAGCGGCGCCCCGGCTGTACCACTACCGCGAGGTGGCTGAGGCGACGGGCAATTTCGCCGACAGCAGGAGGATCGGGCAGGGCGGGTTCGGTGCAGTGTACCGGGGCTTCTTGACCGACACTGGCGGTCATCACGTCGCCGTCAAGGCGCTCTCACCGGAATCGGTGGAGCAGGGAAGGAAGGAGTTCGAGACAGAGGTGAGGATCATAGGCCAGCTGAGGCATCGCAGCCTCGTGGAACTGCTGGGCTGGTGCGACAAAGTGGTCGCTGGCACGAACAAAAAAAGGTCAGATTTGTAAATGCTTTTTTTTAGAATTAATATTAAAATATTATTTAAAAAAGGATTAAAAATAAAAAATATCCACTTGTAGAAGGGCCCTTGTTCTACGCGTAGTAGGTGGCTAACAGCTGCCTATTTTCAATTGACAAGTACGCCAACTGCCGTATTTCTTGGCTTTCATTTCAAAAAGTCAACGGTAACCAATGTACTTGTAGCTTTATTTAAGGCCTTGTTTGGGTTCGTTGGAGAGAACACAAGTACACGAGGATTGTTGTTTCTGAAGCTATCCATGCCCCCAGGGTTCTTCCTGAGCTCTGCATCCTGCAACATAGCTTCCTCCATTCTTTCTTGTGCTTTTCGCTAGCATCTACTGTATCATCAGGTCATACGTGATTGCCATGGTGTCGTCGAAAAGCAATCCTTACCTTGATGGCCAGACGGTAGCGGCCACGGTGGCCCGATCTCGATCTTCCGGCGTTGACATCTTGGCCCCGCCGTTCTGCGACCTCCCGATGGAAGAAGGAGCAACTCTGGAGCGCCAGATGTTCCCCGCGTGCGCTTTGTATTTGTCCACGGAGCCCGTGCGCCGTGACAATTGGAGCGCCTACTGCCCTGCAGACACCCTTTTAGTAGGCGAGGCCCACGGCGACCTGTACATACGCATCGCGCGGCATGAAATCGAAGATGCCGCTACTCATTCGTCGCTGAATTCCCTATCATTCCAAAGCTTCTCTGGACTGTTTATGTTGTACGGATTGTGTGCTCTTGCCATGGTGTCGTTCCATATCATCGCAGGGCTTTGGTGGTTGTATAGAAGGGCCAGGGGCGCAGATGAGAGGACCGGGGAGCTCAACGAAGAGGAAGAGCTCGGGCGGGGTGTAACGGCGCCCCGGCGGTACCACTACCGCGAGGTGGCTGAGGCGACGGGCAATTTCGCCGACAGCAGGAGGATCGGGCGGGGCGGGTTCGGTGCGGTGTACCGGGGCTTCTTGACCGACGCTGGCGGTCGTCACGTCGCCGTCAAGGCGCTCTCACCGGAATCGGTGGAGCAGGGAAGGAAGGAGTTCGAGGCGGAGGTGAAGATAATAGGCCGGCTGAGGCATCGCAGCCTGGTGGAACTGCTGGGCTGGTGCGACTGCCGGAGGGGGCTCTTCCTCGTGTATCAGCTCGTACCGGAGGGCAGCCTTGACAGGCATCTCCACAGTTCTGATCGGCTGCTAAATTGGTCAGAAAGGTAAGGAGCAAAGCATTAATTTTCGTCTTAGAATATCTGGTGTACAATTCGCATACAGAAAATTCACAAGATTCGTCATGAAAAAGGTACACGATCGCACTGGATTTGGGGTCGGCCATACTGTACCTCCACACGGAGTGCGAGCAGCGCGTCGTGCACGGCGACATCAAAACGAGCAACGTGATGCTCGACTCGTCGCTCCGGGCCAAGCTGGGTGATTTCGGCTTGGCGAGGCTCGTGGACCACGGAGAAGAACCACAAACCACCCAAGTCGTCGCGGGGACGGTCGGGTACATCGACCCGGAATTCATCGCCACGCGCAGGCCGAGCGTAGAGTCTGACATCTACAGCTTCGGCGTCGTGCTCGTCGAGATCGCCAGCGGCAAGCGACCTACAGCGGCATCTGGACAGCCAGCAGCAGGTGATGATGCTCCAGCACTCCTGAGACGTGTTCGTGACATGTACAACTGCAACTCCATCCTTGACGCGGCCGACCAGAGGCTCAACGGTCAGTTCGACCGGCAGCAGATGGAGCGCGTGCTCGTCACGGGCCTTTGGTGCGCGCACCGGAACCGTGCCCGGCGACCATCCATCGCGCAGGCCATGGCGGCCCTCCGCCCCGAAGGTGCAGGACTGCCTGACTTCCCAGCTGAGTTCCTTGTGGATTTGGAGCAAATTCATGGCCTGCAAGAACAAGCTTTCGGGGACCTGTCCTTCGGCTCGACGCGTTCATCCGCTGCCACCGCGTATCATACGCCGGCGGACTCGAGCTATCTAGGCGTAGAGGAATGATACTGGTACATTAAAATGCGTCTTGTGATTATTTGGTCTCTCGAGTAGGTACATGTTAACATTTGTGGTGTCGATTAAATTCTACGATCCAATAAAAGGGTTCAGCCAAGGGTACAATTCTTCAAGGATTCTATTTTTCTGCGAGCAAGCAACTTTTCATTCCACAGGACAAAGTTACAACAACTCCCTCCGTCATGAAATTCAAATTATCAAAAAAGTTAAAATTTATCACAAATTAGGTATTCTAGATTGCTCACCCCATCCTTGCGTGCCTACCTTTTAAACGACATCCATACATTGAAAACCCATATAAGAGTATCTCTAAAAATTTTTCTAAAGTTTACTTCCTAAATTATCATTTGCAGAGCCATTTGTATAACAATAGTTTTCTTTATCTTTTCATCTCTAACAGTTTTTCTATATATTGTGTGCACTAGTCATTCTCGTTTTCTATCTTTCGCTAGCAAGAAATCCGAAATAGAAGATGACTATATTTGGATAAAAAAATAAAACAAGTTGTTGGAGGGTTTGTTTTAATCAAAACTTCTAATTCTAGCAATTTGGAAAGATATAGAATCTCTTGGAGTTGCTCTAACTCCCATAATTGGTAGTCCATCGTTTGCCCATTGACGAGCCTTGGATCGCCTCACCGAGTTACCCCCTGGAGGGATGGAGGTGGCAGGGGGGTGTGACAGAGGACGACGGCCTTGGATCTAGGCTCACACCCAAAGTGCCCTGCAGTGGCGAGGGGTCCTCGGCTTGCAACGATAGCCACACAAAGGAGCCGCTGCCATGTTCGTTGGCGATGCCAGATCTAGCCCCATCGTGTGGCTGCGGGGAGGCCTCGGCGGCGGGGGCGCGCCGACACGGGATGCAGCCACCAGGGCATGAGGTTGGGGCCGTGGGCTGCTCAGTGACAGCGGCGTCGATGGCGTCTCAGGCGACAGCTGCGGTCCCTGCTCTCCAGGGGCAGATCCCGCACAAGGCTGGGGACCAAGGCCGTTGCGGGCGGAGGCGGCAGTGGGATCCGGCACCGGCGGTGAAGGGGACCGCGAGGTCGACTTGAGTAGCGCGGCAAGCATGTCAACGTCTGCCCCCGCGCTCATCCGGGGATGCATGGGGGCTGGTGGAAGGGAGGGGAGGAGTGGATCTGGGGAGGGGAGGGGAGGGGGAAGGGGCCCGCCAGGAGAGTCGGGTCTCATAGCGTTCCGCCTTAGCCTGAAGTGAGAGAGCTCACTATCCCAACAAGTTAGGCCAAATTTAGTGGGGGCTTTCGTGTCCCAATTTTCAAGACTTCATATGTTAGAGACAACATAGATGAGTTTCATCCCCACGAAACTTCGTCAACTCTCTCCTTATCTATTTTATGTCATGTCACCCTATTTAATGTCATGAAACTCCAATAGAGACTGGCCTTAGACACTTGTTCCCCAACCTGCTTGCTTGGAGAACATTAGGAACACATGGCAAGAAGAAAAGCATACCTATTATATTAGTGGGAGACCTTTTAATGAAGTCTTCCATTATGGAAAAAAAACTAAGTGGGAGACCTTAGACTCAAGTATGGAGCTCAGACCATAAAAGCAGAGCTAGCCATCCCAATGGCCTGAGGTATTCTCCACAGGATCCTTTAGCTATCCAGGCATTAAACATTGCTGCCAAACTCCAACAATGTCGTCTGCCGCAAGATGTTTCCGCTTCACCGTCGCTTTGCTCTGCTTCTACGTCCGTTCTGCTTCCTCGGTGTCATTCAGCTTGGACTTCTCCAAGACCGGTGACCCCTGCGGCCGAGAGCTGGTGTGCAAGAGCGACGCGTCCTTCGGCAGCACCATGATCGAGCTGACAAACAGTGACCCCACGACGGTTGCTGCCATGATCAGCCAAGGCCGGGTGTGGTACGGGACGCCAGTTCCGCTCTGGAACGCCATCACCGGCGAGGTAGCAAGCTTCACCACCACCTTCTCCTTCAACATCTCATGGATGGAGGGCAGCCCCGATTGGGGAGACGGGATGGCCTTCTTCCTCTCGCGTTTCTCGCGTGACAGTGTTCTGGACAGCAATTACGGCGGCGGCTTACTAGGCCTTTTCAACAACGGTAATCACCTAGACGCGAGGGGTGAGAGCCAGGTCGTCGCCGTCGAGTTCGACACGCTCCGTAATGATCAATGGGACAGCAGCGATCAGCACGTTGGCATCGACGTGAACTCCATCAAGTCGGTCACGTACACAAACACAAGCTCGCCGTCGCCGGAGATGGGCAACGCCAAGAACCTCACGTCTGGGTTCAAGATGACTGCCACGGTCCACTACGACAACGGGACGAAGTTGTTAGCCGTCCATCTCCAAATCAACGACACCTTCTACCACGTCAATGCGACCGTCGACCTGAAGAAAATCTTGCCGGAGGAGATCGCCGTTGGCTTCTCCGCGGGGACAGGTCTGAAAAAGGAGCTGCACCGGGTGTTGTCATGGTCGTTCAAGTCAACGCTCGAAGAAAAGGCAGCTCCGAGTCCAAGGGGCACGCAACCTGCACAGGCTCCAGCTGAAGCCATCCACTCGAAGCCCTCGTCAAAACCACTAGTATTCATCAGGGCCCTTGTTTAGTTCCTAAATTCAACCCCTAAATTCCACTATGCAAAAAGAAGATTCCTATCACATCAAAATACCGGCACATGCATAGAGTACTAAATGTAGATGAAATTTAAAACTAATTGCACAGTTTTATTGTACTTTGCGAGACAAACATTTTGAGTTTAATTAATCAAAGTTTGGACAATTTTTACCAAATACAAACGAATCGCTACAGTGCACATTTAATACGCACTGTAGCCTACTGTTCCAAATCGGCCCCTCCTGAATCGGGAACTGAACAAGGCCAGGGTACTAGTTCCTGTAGCGTCTGTGTCGGTCATTGCAATAGTGGTGGCGGTGGGTCTCCTCGTATTGCTACGGCGGCGGAGGCCCAGAGAAGCAAACGGCGGTGCGGAGTTCGAGATGGGTATGGTCGTCGGGCCAAGACGGTACACCTACCGCGAGCTCGCCGCTGCGACAAACAATTTTGCAGAGTGGAATAAGCTCGGGGAAGGAGGTTTCGGCAGTGTGTACAAGGGCCGCCTCCTGAACGACGCAGACAATGGCCAGCTGCTGGTAGCCATCAAGAGGTTCTCGTCGGGGTCGTCAGCTTCTCAGTCTCAGGGGAGGAAGGAGTTCGAGGCTGAGGTGAGGATCATAAGCCGGCTGAGGCATCGCAACCTTGTGCAGCTCTTGGGCTGGTCTGACAGTCCCAAAGGGCTCTTGCTTGTCTACGAGCTCGTGTCGGAGGGGAGCCTAGATAAACACATACTCCCTCCATACTGGTATTAGATGTCGTTACGGCGTCCGCAAAAATTGAATCAAAGGGGTCCGAGTGAAGAATTGGACGCTGCTGCCCCTCACGCTTTGGCTCCCGCGCCGCGTGTTAATAGCCCAAGCAAGTGAAGAACAAGCAAGGCAAGGCAGTAAGTACCGGCGTTTTAATGCAGCAGGCAGGCGAGCCGTTGGACCAGCTGGCTGTGAGCGCGCGCCAAACGAACGAAAATGTCGTGCCTAAACGCGCCCAAGCGAAACAAACCAGCGAACGAAAAAATTCAACCAGCGAACGAAATATTCGCGCGGCCACGCGCATCGGCAAAAATTTGTGCGGCATAGGGTGCACAGACACGCCTAAATGCGAGCCAGCCAGCGTGCACGCGAGAGCAAGCAGCGACGATAGAGGTCAAAAATATAATGTGGCCATGGAGTTCGATCCCTAGACCTCCAGCCTCAGGCCGTGGAGAGCTTACCAGTTAGGCTATTAAGAATTGTTGTATAGAAGACACTTGCAGGCCTATTTAATAAGGGCAAAAAAAGAAAACTCCCTTCTAATTAATCACTCTTTGACACCCCTTGGTATACGTAATTATGTCCTAAACAACTTCTAATAATAGTATGGAGGGAGTACACAACAAGGACAAGTTGTTAACTTGGTCCGAGAGGTACGATGACCGTTTCTCTGTCGCTCCGTCCCACACGCACGCATATAAAACCCCCAACCACACACACACCCATGTCCAACTAGGTCATACCTCGTCACGATGACATGACCATTATTTCTCTGTCGCTCTGTCCCACACGCACACATTTAAAACCCCCCCAACCACACACACATGTCCTACTCGGCTCTACCTCGTCATTAAATATCCTGCTGTGCTTGCATTATTGAACTAAAGTTTAGCTTTGTTACATCGAATGTTTGGATGCTAATAAGAGGACTAAAAATGAGTTAATTATAAAACTAATTGCAGAAGTCATGGCTAATTTACAAGACGAATCTATTAAGCCTAATTAATCCATAATTAGCACATGTTTACTGTAGCACCACATTGTCAAATCATAAACTAATTAGTCTTAATAGATTCATCTCACGGATTAGCCCTCATTTATGTAATTAGTTTTATAATTAACCTATATTTAATAATTTAAATTAGTATACAAACATCCGATGTGACATGGCCCTTGTTTAGTTCCCAACTTCTTCCCCTAAATTCCACTGTGCAAAAAGAAGATTTCCCGTCACATCGAAATGTCGGCATATGTATGAAGTACTAAATGTAGATGAAATTAAAAACTAATTACACAGTTTTGTTGTATTTTGCGAGACGAACATTTTGAGCCTAATTAGTCAAAGTTTGGACAATTTTTACTAAATAAAAACAAAAGTTGCTACAGTACGATGTGACAGGTACTGTGCCAAGTTGAGTGCCCCAACTTGGCAACTAAACACGGGCATGGCTAAACTTTAGCCCCCTAGTTGAGGATATAGCAATTTAAAATATACTAGTCAATTAACTCATGCTTTTACACGAGCTAGTTATTGTTTAATGACTATAACTAATGGAAACTAATTGATTATAATATATGTTTTTTTCTCTTTGTACATTTTCTAACACGAGGCATATTAGATGTACTATATATGTTGTCCATGCCAAGTTATGATAAATTTATCAAGTATCAATCCATATGCTTTCATCCATATCTATAGTGTTTTTCATTTGCATGGCATATATGTGTATCTTCAATAAGCACTTAGTTGAAACCTTAGTTTAAACTAATGACGACTCTTGTTATAGTCCACACCTTATGACCTTGTAAATCTAAATTTTGACATAAATATTAATCTTATTGATTGTTGTGTACTTTCTTTATCCTTAAGTTAAGTAGGAACTCTTTTGCTTATTATATACTTTATTAACTCTCCATTTGAACTTTTTAAAATAAAGATAGGTCATATACTGCATTCTTAAGTACACCGATGGCCTGCCATTTAAACATGCACCATGTTGCTTAAGATCAGTGGTACATCTTGAAGTGGCACTATGTATGGGGTAGCAAACAATGCTAACCTCAAGAGGATATTAATATTTAATTCTTATAATGATTATTTACTCTAAAGAAATCTCAAAGGCTAGGAAAACATAGCCACTTGTAGTTCGTATTAACATCGCCCACTTCTCAAGATATTTAACTTTTCAAATGTTTTAATAAAAATGTATAAATACATCTAAAGTAACAACTTACATAAATGATATGCCATGGCTATTAATATAATTTAAAATAATTTAGTAGTATCATTAGTATATGAGTCGTTAAGATAATATCCTTTATGATTGTTGAAACATAACATATATATTTATTGCTCGTGCATGCATGTGTACTTGATATGCATGATGATACAATATATATGTTCAATTCAATCAATTTTTAATATACTAATATGAATAGAGAAGTTGGTAATGTATAAACATATATATATGCTTGATGGTTATTTAAACACTCTTTTGTAATAAAATGTGTTGATAATTTAGTTGTGACTTTAGAGGTTATTTTTGTTTTTTATAATGATAGTAGTAATTTAGTTCAAATTTAAGGGGTTATGTAGATAATCTATTATAATAGCAGGCGAGTAATTAGAAACAAATTTAGATTTAATTTAGATTATATTTCTTAATGGTATAGGCAGAATTATAGATGCATGGGTTACTCCACAAAGGTGGGTAATTATTTAATAAATAGAACAGATCCCATGCCTATTATTATCAATGGTGTTTAGAGTCTACTAAACTAATGGCCAGACATTTTATAATTTTGTGAGAGGTTCTGGAATTCATCTTTTTTTTCTAGGGGTCTGGTGAGGATTGACATGGAGGCTTCATCTAGGAAATCTAGTTAGATTTTCTAGAATTTATCTTTTTCCCTAACATGGTAAGGATTCAGGTGAAACCTAATCCTAAGTTATATAAGCTATTGTTGCATTGCATCCCGTTTTATGACATCATAGATCTATAGTTTAGCTTTGAACTTTCAATCTATTTGTTGTAGTTTTTATTGACATGGTAAGTTAAAACTCTAGTGCATCTATATTCTAGCATTCAAAGTTTGTCCTCAGCAGAATGGCTCTCCCCTGCTGCGCCCCCTTGCCCTCTCCCACCCGTTGCCCCCCTCTCTGGCGCCGGTGGATGCCATGGAGTCCTCCCTGCTAGGTGCACAGTGGCGACCCTCTCTGCTCCCTGAAGGCTGCTCTCTTGGTGATTCTCTCGTCCTCTCCTCCTTGTTAGTCGATTTGGAGCTGTTCTGTTGCTGGTCTCTTCCTGGCTTTGGGCTTGTCTTTGCTGTTCTGGGTGCATACTCGGTGTACTCATGGTTGGGGATAGTTCGATTGTCCCGCTTCTGGATTTTGATTTTGGAAACCGTTTTGAAGCTGGCTTAGTTAGAGCCTTAGGCCGGAATATTCATGAGCATCGTGGTCATGGCCATGGTCAGTTCTTCTTGCTGGCAACATTCAGACGGTATCTTTTTCAGCTTAATGAAGATTCAGTTGCACTTGCTCTACAATCCTGTCTAGGGGGCTCCTCTGCTGGTTTCCGAGTTTCATATCAAAGTCATAATCATTTTAGATTCTCGGTTTCATGCAAGGCTGTTGGTTTTGAAATATATAAGCTTCGAAGATTTATTGGCCATTCTTTTGATGTCTATTTCCATTTGTGGAGCAATGGCACTCCTCATTGGGAACGAGAGAAGAGGCTTTGGGAGGCTGAAGAGGAGAAGAAATGGTCTGAGGTTCTATCTAAAAGGCAGAAGAGGGCTGCCAAGAAATCTTCCTCCTCAAAAGTTGTTCGATTTGATAGAAATCTGATCCAACAGTCCCCCAAGGTCAAGTCTAGGCCTCGTGAGCTGATTTCTTCTATTATGGTGGGCTCGGTCAGTATTGATCTTTGAGCTGAATTTGATAGTTCAAACTGTTCTAGTGCTCTGCCTGGCATTCTTAAATCGACCACATTTGAAACTGCTCAAGAGATTGAATGTACTGATCAGATTCCTCAAGAATCGTTGGATTTTGGTTTTTGTGATTTCAATCAAGCTCAAGGTCAGTCCTCAGAAGAATTGGTTATTTCAAATTCAAATTCATGTTTAAGTCTTACTGATTGGCGCTTTAAGTCCCCGGCGGCTGTCATTAGAGCTCGGAGTCTTGGGGACTGCACTCGATGCTTTGGAACTGACCACAACAGGTTTAATTGCATATCAGCTATTAGATGCGCCGACTGTTTTAATTATGGGCACAAGTTCAGATACTGTGTAACACGGAGCCGGCCCAAAGTCTATTGGCGGCCCAAGAGTTTTTGTGGGACTCAAGAGCCCAATCGGAAAGGGGAAGAAGCACTGGCCAACAGTATATCTCCCCCAATTCACTCAGCGGAATTAGAAAACCCCAACGAAGGTGTCAGTTCCCACACCGCCACCTGCGCTGCTCCCACTATTCATCTTCACCGCGTGCCCTTGGCCACCCCTCCCGGTGAGGACGGGGAAGCCTCTGACATGGCCAACTTCGTAGTCAATCCGGCGCCGTTCGTGCCAGTTGGGCTCGAGATTGAAGACTGGGCTCGGCCGGCAAGGGGAAGAATCATTGTCGGCAGCAACCCTCCTCGGCGTCATGAAGAGTATGCTACAGTGTATGATACAGCATCAGTTGTATGATACAGTGGATGAGGTCGTTGATTATTTTGAGCATGAGCACCATGGCAGAGTTCTCTCTAGCTGTCTGTCACCACTGGGGTTTTGCCTGATTCAATTCCACTCCCCAATAGCAAGGCAAACCATGGTGAACCAAAGCCCTCATTAGTTCGATGCAGTCCGCGAGATATTTGTGGAGGAGCATGATAGGGGTCTAAATTTGAGAAGCTGCCCGTTCACTAGAACTTATTGGATTATGTTTCTCGCCTTTCCTCTTGACTTCCAGACCAGAGACATCATATCGCAAGCAGTAGGGCACTTTGGTACGATCATCACCTGGACCAGTAATGCTAGGTGCAAGTCCAGAATCTTGTTGCGCTGCAAAGTAACTCTGGTCAGTAGAATCCCCAGAAGCTTGTTAATCTGTGAAGGCAATGTGGGTGGAAATAATCGATCATCCTGGGCAGTCCCTATTTTTGTTTTAAGTAGCCAGCGCACTAATGAGTTTGCTGCTGATGAGGATCAGATTCCTCCCAATGGTAACCCGCACCCAGAGAATGCTCACTTTCTGAATGTAAATCTGAATGCGGGAAACCATGGTCACTTTGAGGATGTGGGAGATTTAGCAGAAGTGCAGCAAGGAAATGTTGATCAAGGGTGGAAAATTCCTCACCCTCCACCTGCTCAGAACAACAATAATGGTTGGGCCCATGGCTGCAGCAGGAAGGAGCTGTTGTTGGTGAGAATGAATTGGTTCAGGTTAATAATCTTGCTGATATCGCTGTGACCAATGCTGTCATGCAGCACCCTAGCCAGCCATAGGATAGTGTGTCTGTGAGTTCAGAAGCTAGGGAATTTTTCAGAGCTCAAGGCCCTCCCATCACACTGGAACTCCCTCTTCCAGTAACTGAAGGAAGAGCTTCAGCAGATAGAACTCTTGAGATTTCTAGGGACATTGTGCAGACTTTTGATAGGGATTATCAGGATGGGTAGATGGCAACCAGGCTTGGGCTGCATACTAGCTTTGGTCCTTCACCATATGTGGAAATGCTTCTGGAGCACATGGCTTTGATGGCCAAGGAAGCTCTTTTGTTTCTACCTCTGAAGGATCTCGTTCCCTCTACTAACTGGAATTTTAGGCCTTCTTCCCCTGAAATGGACACCTGGATGTTGGCTACGGATAACCCCTCTTGGGGGAATAATGCAGAAGCAACAACCTCTTCTGGGTACAGAAGGCCAAGGCTAGAGTTGATCCAAGCTGGGTCAACTCTTCCTCCCATTGTTGAAGCCCCAAGAAGTGCACTGAATCAAGAAATTGTAGTGTACAATCAGGAGTTTGCTATTGCTCAAATCATGGAGCAGCTTCACCCCTTTGAGGACAGCAATACCATCATGACTGAAAGAAATAATAGCATGAAAGATATGATCTAAGACATGGAGATCTCTCCATTGGTAGCAGAAGAAGAAAGTACCAACAATGGCCTTCACCTGAATATTGATGAAGAATTGACAGATGCATCCTCTCCTACTGCTAGGAAGAAAAGAAAGGCAAGGGCCAAAACCCCTATGGTTGATGATGAAGTCAGGAGGTGTTCTAGGTTCAGGAAGAATGTAATTGAAAAGCATTTTATGCTGGACAAGGAGCCTAGGAGGAAGAATGGTGAAGCTAGGAAGTCAGTTTCCTTCTCTATTGTGGAGGACCTTAAGAAGGCAATTGTCAGTAGAAGCCTAGATTCAGAAATGAAGGACGCTGAATTTGTTGAACCAATACAGGTTGTCACTCTCATAAGCCTAGGAACTTCATTTTGTGGTGTACCTCCTGAGGAGCTCACCTTGGCTACACTGAACCTGTCCAATGAGGAGTGATTAATGGAGCTGAACTTGATGACAAGGAAGGATTGGTGGTGGCTGGGAGTCCATTTTGTTAGCTATTTTATGTTCTTTGTTGCTTGCTTCTATCTGTGTTGCCAGTTTGGCAGTCAGTATCAATGGTGGTTGTGCCCCATTAATAGCTATCGCTTTTACCTTTTCATGTGTTTTAATGGATAGTAGATCTCGTGCCTGGAATATTTTGTGTTGGAACATTAGAGGTTTGAATGATAGTGACAAATGGGATCCCATTAGAAACAAGATCGAAGAAAGTAATGCAAATATATTTTGCTTGCAAGAAACTAAGAGAAATAGCTTTGATTTACGGTGCATCTGTAAGTTTGCTCCCAAACATTTTGATAGATTTGATTATTGTCCTTCTGAGGGTGCTTCAGGAGGTATCTTGGTTTGCTGGGCCTCTTCTCATTTCGCTATTACTGCTTTAGAGAAGCAGCAGTTTGCTTTGAAACTCTCAATTACCTCTGCCCATAATATGGAAGTTTGGACCCTTGTTGTTGTCTATGGGCCTTGTAGGCAGCCTGCTAGAAATGAGTTTGTGAATTGGCTTTACAATCTGAACATTGGGGATGAAGAACTCTGGCTCCTAATTGGTGACTTCAATTTTTATAGAAGCAGTGAAAATAGAAATAGGCCAGGGGGGAATTTCAATGATAGCCTCATCTTTAATAATATCATCAGTCACTTGGGCCTCATTGAATTGCCCATAAAAGGAAGAAGTTACACCTGGAGTAATATGCAGGATTCTCCCCTCCTTGAACAGGTGGACTGGTTCTTCACCTCTGTGGCCTTGACCAATCAGTATCCTTTCACTTTGATCCTTCCCTTGGCCAAGATAACTTCTGATCATCTGCCTTGCAAGATTCAAATTGGTACAAGTATACCAAAGGCAAATATTTTCAAATTTGAGAATTTTTGGTTTAATCATCCTGATTGTTATGAGCAGATCTCTAATGCATGGATATCCCCTACCAGATGTACAAATAGTGCTTAGGTCGTTAGTGCTAAATTCAAGCTTCTCAAAAAAATTCTCAAGATTTGGTCAAGAAATTTCTCAAATCTTTCGAAATTGATTTGCAATTGCAACCTCACCGTAGAATTTTTTGACAAGCTTGAGGAGATCAGGAATCTATACCCCCAGGAGCAAGCATTCAGAGTTATTCTCAAGCAACACATTGGTAGTCTCCTTTTCATGTAGAAAACATACTGGAGGCAGAGGTTCACACAGAGGCTAGTTCAGTTTGGAGATGAGAATACTAAATTTTTTCATGCAATGGCTACTGAAAGATACAGAAAGAATGTTATCAGCCAGATTGTAGATGATAATGGCAGAATGGTCTCTGACCATCAAGAAAAGAGTGCCCTTTTTATCAAGAATTCAAGAGAAGGCTGGGATCTTCAGTTGAAACATCCATGCAGTTTAATTTACAGGAAATTATGCAGCCTTGCAGTAATCTAGAATACCTATGTGCTCCTTTTAGTAATGAGGAGATTAACTCTATCATCCTTAATCTTCCAAATGACAAAGCCCCTGGTCCTGATGGCTTCAACAGTTTTTTCTTTAAGAAAGCTTGGCATATCATCAAGGAGGATATTTATAGGCTATGCAGGGACTTCTTCTCTCATCAGGCTGATATCAAGAGCATCAATTCCTCCTATATTACTTTGGTACCCAAGAAGGATAACCCTGAGCATGTGAATGACTTTAGACCAATTTCTTTGTTAAACTCATCTGTTAAGATTCTTACCAAGCTTCTAGCCAATAGGCTTCAGTCTAAGGCTCTGCAGGTAGTCCATGATAATGAATATGGGTTCATAAAGGGAAGAACAATTCAGGACTGTTTGGGCTGGGCTTTTGAATATTTGTATCAATGCCATTACTCAAGAAGAGATATCATCATTTTGAAGTTGGACTTCAAGAAAGCATTTGATTTGGTTGAACACTCAGTCATCATTAATGTGCTTAGAGCAAAGGGCTTCCCTGCTAAGTGGTTATGCTGGACAAAGGAGATTCTTTCCTCGGCCACTTCTTCAGTCCTCCTTAATGGTGTAGCTGGAAAGGACTTCAAGTGCAAAAGGGGGGTCAGGCAAGGGGACCCCCTTTCTCCTCTTTTGTTTGCAGTGGTAGCTGACCTTCTGCAATGTGTCATCAATAGTGAGTATCAGTTGGGTAATCTTTTACCTCCTTTTCCTCAGAGTCAGGATGCTCCTTTCCCAGTTATTCAATATGCAGATGATACCATCCTAATCATGCAAGCTTGTGAAACTCAGCTGCTTCATTTGAAAGATATCCTTCATAATCTTGCTCTCTCTAGTGGTTTGAAGGTCAACTATCACAAGTCATGCCTCATCCCAATCAACACTGCTCATGAGAAGGCTGAATCACTTGCTCATGTCTTTGTATGTCTGGTGGGGTCCTTCCCTTTCACCTACTTGGGTCTTCCAATGGGTCTCACTAAACCACAGGTGAAGGATTATACACCTCTCATATGTAGAATTGAGAGGAGGCTTTCTGCTAGTTCACAATTACTGTCATATGCTGGGAAACTGCAGCTTGTCAATTATGTACTTTCTTCTCTCCCAACATATTACATGTGTTCCTTGAAACTACCGGTTGCAGTAGTGGACATCATTGATAAGCATAGAAAGAATT
This sequence comes from Saccharum spontaneum, assembly GCA_022457205.1. Taxonomy (NCBI): domain Eukaryota; kingdom Viridiplantae; phylum Streptophyta; class Magnoliopsida; order Poales; family Poaceae; genus Saccharum; species Saccharum spontaneum. The sequence goes on from CM039584.1 coordinate 35,397,141, forward strand.
GCCTTTGGAGAGGAAGTGATTTCAGAAAGAAAGGGTACAATCTGGCTGCTTGGAATCTAGTTATGAAGCCTAAAGATAAAGGAGGTCTAGGTATCATCAACCTTACTCTCCAAAATGATGCTCTCTTGCTGAAACAGTTGGACAAGTTCTATAATAAAGCAGATATCCAGTGGGTAAGTCTGATTTGGAAGAAATATTATCCTGATGGTGTTCCCCATCTTAGAAAAGAGAAGGGCTCTTTCTGGTGGAAAGACATTCTCAGGCTTCACACTCAGTACAGGGGTGTTGCTATCTGCACTCCAAACAAAGGGGATACTGTCAGTCTTTGGGATGACCTGATTTTGGATGTTATACACTCACAGAAATTCCCTAACTTGTTTGAATTCGCCAAGGATCTAGCTATATCCCTATGGCAGATTAGGACTGCTGATTCTCTGATTAGCTGTTTTAGAATCCCAATGACTAGGCAAGCATACAATGAGTTGCTGGAATTGCAAGAGGAGCTTCTCTGTATGCAACCTATCATGTCTGATGCTAAGGACTACTGGAGTTTTATTTGGGGTCATCAAAACTACTCTTCGAGCAAGTACTACCATTATCAGTTTGCCTCCATAGTCCCTCCCAAAGCTGTCACATGGATTTGGAAGGCAAGGTGTGTTCCAAAGATCAAGTTTTTTGCTTGGCTGATGCTTAATGACAGACTGAATACTAGAAACATGCTGAGAAGGAGAAATAAGTTTCTAGAGGAAGGATATTGTTGTGTGCTCTGTCAAAATAATGTAGAAGAGACCATTGAACATCTTTTCTTTGACTGCCCTTCTGCTATCTCTAGATGGTTTGTCTTGGGCATTGTCTGGGAGGGGGGTGCTGGAATTCAGGAGAAACTCATCTTTGCCAGAAGAATTTTTCCCCATCCTTTTTTCATGGAAATCTTCATGATAGGAGCTTGGTGTATTTGGAATGAAAGAAACGCTCTAATTTTTGATGGAAAGATTCCAAGAATAGGTTCCTGGAAGGCTGTTTTCAAGAAAGAGGTTAATGAGCATCTTTTCAAGATCAAGCAGAGTCTCCATTCCTCCATCAGGCAGTGGCTCGAAGCTCTATAGCTTCTTCTGTTAGCTGTTTTCAGCTTTGTTTCGGTTCAGTTCAGTTTGCCTTTAACTCTTGCTTTAGTTAGTTTTCTCTCATCCCTCCTTTCAGTCAGCTTGTTAGTGGTTTTAGTGGTGCCTAACTGCTCGTTAGACCTGCCATCTTTTTTCTCCCCTGTAAGTAAGCTGTAAGTTTTGTAAGTTTGTATTCTATCCCCTTTTTTATATATATAAAGTTGCCACCGGGGGTTGTTTCCCCACGGTTTCCGTTCAAAAAAAAAACTCTAGTGCTTATTGTCTCTTTTATTCATAATTTTTATTTTGTATTTATTAAAAATATTATAGACCTTCCCTCTTAAATATTTAAATAGTATAAATAATTGTTTCAGCTTACATGACACTACTCAACATGTTAAAGTTGTTATGTCATAGAACTATGTATGTAGTTGTATTGTTTTATCAAACATAGAGTGCTTAAAATTAAATTACCATTGTTGATATGACATAAAGTTTTGCTCTAAATGTATAAATTATTTAAAATAACAACTTGTGCAATTTATTCTCGTGGAGTACTAATAAAACCTTTAAAGTAAATTTTCAATGTCCGTGCTATGGGTTTGTTAAGAAAATATTTTTTCCATGCCTAGTAAGCTATAAGAATAAATACTTATCCTAATGTATACATGTTTGCTTGGTCTACATAGTGCAACGTAACATTATGCTTACTTTAAACTTTACGGTTATTAGAAGTGTGTAAATTAGAAATATGTATAGCATGCTTTATGGATATTAGGTTATTTTTAATCGCTTGTATTATAATTTACATGTAGGTTGAGAGATATTTTTGTTTATTTTTTAGAACTATTGAGATGGATAGTTTAGGTACAAATTAAAAAGTGCTACTTTATATCATCTTTTATAATGGCATATATGGGTAATTTAAATGCAAATAGGATTACTTTACATTATCTTTCTTAATGCCAAAGGTGAATGATTTATAACAAAAATATTATAATCTTAATCAAAATTACATTTCATAATGACATATGTGGTTAATTTAGATACAAAATTAGGGCCTTTATTTTAGATTATCTTTCATCATGGCATAAGTGAGTAATTTAGATGTAAATTCAGGGATTATATTAAATTGTCTTTCATAATGACAGAGGTGGGTAATTTATATACAAATTTAGGGGTTACTTTGAATTATTTATCATAAATGTAGAGGTGGATAATTTATATGCAAAATTAGGGTTTACTTTTAGAATTTTTTATAATGGCAGATGTGGGAACCCACCAAATTAAAGGCTGCATGTTTATGGTCATTGTGATAATTTTTAGGATTTATCTTATTTGTCGAGAGCGTCGGGTGAAAATTAATGTGGAGGCTCGTATGACTATGTTTACTTTTAACTCAATAAATAGTGGTAGACGTGTATAATATACTTAATGGATATTGAATTATTTTCATAATGTCTTATATTAGTATTTATATATATAAAGTGTCTTAAATATATTTTTGTTTATTTTATATAACAACTGAGGTGAATAATTTAGATAGAAATCAAAAGATGTTATTTTATTATTCAACTATTCATATATTGTTATGCATTTCTTCTAAACCATTGTCTACATGACAATATTCATCTAGCCCCTTAGTGTGCTAATAAATCATGAGTGGTTGTGCTGAACACCTACTCCCTCCACATTAAAGACATGTCGTTAGACTAAACTTTTAAAAACTTTGATCATATAAATAACCTTTTAAGTTTCCGCAAAAAAAACACCCTTTTAAGTACTTAGATCTATGAGCTAGATCGTTAACGAATACAAGAAAATGCTCCTACCATATTTTTTTAATAAAATTAATGAGTCAATTGTGCTCTTTAATTTATATAGGTACAATATCATTCTTGGATTAGGGTCAGCACTATGCTACCTGCACCTGGAGTGGGAGCAATGCGTCGTACACGGCGATATCAAACCGAGGAACATAATGTTAGATTCGTCATACAACACTAAACTAGGGGACTTTGGTCTCGCCCGGCTCGTGGACCACGGCGCAGGTCCGCAAACCACGGGGCTCATACAAGGCACCGTGGGGTATATCGTCGATCCGGAGTTCGTCAGCACGTTCCAGCGAAGCACCCAGTCAGACGTCTACAGCTTTGGCATCGTCCTGCTAGAGATCGTCTCAGGCCGGCTGCCTGCAAACCGGCAGGAACCATCCTTCATGCTGCCCAAGTGGGTGTGGAGCCTTTACAGCCAGGACCTGACCCTCGAGGCCGCGGACGTGCGGCTGAGGACGACGGCGGACGACGACGCCACCCAGCGGCAGATGGAGCGCGCCCTTGTCGTAGGGCTCTGGTGCGCACACCCTGACCCGGCAGAGCGGCCATCCATGGCGCAGGCGATGCACGTGCTGCACTCGGTGGACGCCAGGCTGCCGGCGCTCTCGCCGCAGCAGATGTACAGGCAGGTGGCGCCACCGAGCTTCGCCATGGGCAACTCCTTATCTAGCGGCGTCCGCTCTTGGGCGACCACCGAGTGACTCCTTCATCAGAGTAGTTTGCCAAATGATAGGACCGCGTTCGGGGTATTGCAGTAAAGCGTGGGCGATGTTGTGCTGAATAAATTAATTCTGCTTTCTTGGGCATCCCCGAACTGGTGTTTTATTTGTGGGGTTGTCTGCATATTTTCCTTAATTGACAATTTGTCATTTGTCTGTCCAATTTTGGGTTTTTGGCGCTACTATGGATGCATTTGGCCAAATGATAGCTAATGGGCACTATGGTAATCACTGTCGAACTATCATTGCTGGTTGCAGGGCATTACTATCGGTTGGTGGCTTCAACCGACAGTGATTGGTCTATTACTGCCAATTTAAGCCTGTTTTACAAAAAAAATATCATAACTTTTTCATATGAGATCGGATTAAAATAAATTTTATATTAAAATTATAGAATTTAAAGAGATCTAAAACTTTGTATTTGATAACTTTTTAATTTGAGATTCTATTGGAATTTTATTAAAGATCCTGCTGTGATTTTATTAAAGATCCTCTCATGAAGATGTTTCAGGATTTCTACATAGGGGAATCGGATATCTCAAGATTAAATTATGGGGTGATTGCCTTAATTCCAAAAATCCAAGATGGTGTGAATGTTAAGCAGTTTAGGCCAATTTTTTTTTTTACTGAATGTAAGTTTCTAAGATCTTTACGAAGCTATTGATGGAAAGAATCTCTTTGTTGGCAAAAAAAAAATGATTGACCAGTGTCAGGTAGCCTTAAACAAGTGGCTTTTCAAATTGATAAATGGTGATGGGGGTATGGCAACAATTGCTTAAAAATAAGTATTTAAGGGACAAAACTTTGACTCTGGTTCAATACATACCCGGGGACTCTCAGTTTTAGGTTGGCCTCATGAAGATCAAGGAGGAGTTCCTTTCGATGGGCAGGTTTGATTTAGGTGACGGATCCCAAGTGCGTTTTTTGGAGGATTCATGGATATCGCCACACCCTCTCAAAACGCTCTTCCCGACACTATACAATATTATGAGAAAAAAGGTACATCTATTAGGTCGGTGCTATCTACGATACCGTTAAATGTAGGTTTCAAGAGATCTCTCATGGGGGTTAACTTGCAAGCATGGCACAATGTCGTGGCCATGGTTGCAAACGTACAAATAAGAAATCAAAGAGATTGATTTGTGTGGGGGGCTACAACAGAACGGATTATTTTCCGTCAATTCGATGTACAGAGCTTTCTTAGGAGTACAGGCTTTACCTTATAACACTTTAATTTGGAAACTCAAAATACCTCTCAAAGTTAAAGTCTTTATGTGGTACCTATACAAGGGCGTAAATTTAATGAAGGATAGTTTAGCTAGGCGACAGTGGCAAGAGATAGGAAGTGTTGTTTCTGTTCCTCCAAGGAGACCATACAATATTTACTCTTTGACTGTCATTATACTAAATTTATTTGGAGAATTGTTCATGTTTTCTTTAACCTAAAACCCCCAACCAGTGTAAATAATTTGTTTACAAGTTAGTTGGAAGGGTTAAACAGAAAAATAAAGTTTCAAATTCTTATGGGTGCAAGTGCCATTTGTTGGGCACTTTGGTTAACACAGAATGACATTGTATTTGACAAGGCTATAGCACCGTCCTATTTGCAGGTTATTTTCAAGGGAACGTATTGGACCAAGGATGTATTGGACCTTACTTCAGAAGGAGGAGGATCGCCTTTTGATGAAGGCTAGTTGTAGGACTATTGAGACAGCCACGATGGAGGTGTTTGCAGGACACGGCTGGAGATTTAGCAATTGAATTGCTCTTTAGTTTTTTCTTTTCAAAACTTTGTTATTTTGATGGCTCAAAACTTCGTTTTTGAGATTCCTTGGACCGTGTGACGCTTGCTTGTAATATTGAACAACCATATGCATTAGTCGATGCAGAAGCTGGGATATTAATATATTCCCTTTTCTAAAAAGTGTCAGGTGGCCTTCATCAAGGGCAGATATATTTTAGATGGAGTCATCCTTATACATGAAACTATTCATGAGATCAGAAAAAGGAAACTTAAGGGGGTGATGTTCAAGATTGATTTTGAAAAGGCTTATGACAGTGTTAATTGGAACTTTCTGAAAGAAGTCTTGAGAAGGAAAGGTAATCAATTGGATCATGAGCGCAGTGAAAGGGGGAGAGTAGCAATTAACATCCGGAAATTGGTCCATATTTCAAAACACACGGGTTTAAGGCAGGGCGGGGATCATTTATCACCAATCCTTTTCAACCTTATTGGAGATGCTTTGGCTCATATTATAAATCAAGCCAGAAGAAAGGGCATATTAAGGGGCTTGTCCCACATTTGGTTTATGCGGGTTTAACTCATTTACAATACGTTACCATCCTGTTTATTATGGACTATGATGACATGTCAATCAGAAATATGAAGTTTATCCTATATTGTTTTGAGTGGATGACAGGGCTCAAGATCAACTATCACAAATCTGAGGTAGTTGTGCTAGGGGTTAATTTAAGTGAGCAACAAAGAGTAGCAAATATGATGAACTGTCAAGTGGGGGATTTGCCAATGAAATATGTGGGGATTCCTATATATCTCTGATGGGCACCTGGGGGTGATTATATTCACTAAGGTGGTGGAAAAGATGAGTAATATATTACAACCTTGGAAAGGTAAAAGCATGACATCAGGAGGGAGGCTGATCCTCACTAATACATCTCTTAGCAGCCTGCCAACATATACTAGGGGGTTTACAGACTCAAAGAGGGAATCCATCATCAAATGGATACTATCAGGGCTAATTTTTTCTGGTAGGAACTAAGGATAATTTTAAATATACATGGTAAAATGGGAGAACAGCTATTTGCCAAAAGATTGTGGGGGCTTAGGTATCTTAGACACAAGAATCATGAATGATGCTTTATTGGGGAAATGGGTTTGGAGGCTGATGAAGGCTAACAAAGATGATGTAGTTTATAATTTGCTGAAGAATTAGTACTTTAAGAGTAAATCCTTTGCACAAATAACTTCAACTTCTGGATCTCAGTTCTGGAAAGGAATTATGGATGTAAAACAGCTTTTGAAATGGGGGACTATGATAGAGATTAATAATGGGGAAAACACTAGATTTTGGGAAGATGTGTGGGCTGGCAATTTGCCTTTAAGGGTGGAATTTCCTTCCCAATATAGAATTTGTGATGATAATTGCCTAGTTAGTGAATGCTGGGCAGGGGATGGGTGGACTGTGCATTTTAGAAGACCTCTGGGGAGTAATGAAGTTATAGAATGGGATAGGATGATGAATATGCTGGATGATTACAAAGTTGGAGAGGAAAACTTAGAGGACTCTTTCACTTGGGTTTCTGAAAAATCTAGGCAATATTCCACTAGATCCATGTCCAGATTTTTTTTTGTTTTCTGAGGGATCATTAATAAGAGACTAGAGTACTTATGGAAGAATAAAATTCCTCTGAACGTTAGAGTTTTGATGCGGCTGCTTTATGATAACAAAATGCAAACAGGGGTTAATCTGAAAAAGGGAAATTGGAAGGGAAGTGATAGATGTTGTCTTTGTGGGGAGCTGGAATCGGCAGATCACATTTTTGTAGAATGCATCATGGCTAAACAGATTTGGACCTGTTTTAAAGAAGCTTTAGGTTGGGAGAAAATACCAGAGAATTTAAAGGAAGTTTTTGAGGAATGGTTACCAATGCGCTGTCAGAATTACGATATCAAATTGTTTGTGTTGTCTACGGTTTTCTGGGGTCTATGGAATAACAGAAATAAGATGAGCATTGAGAAGCGTTTTACAAGCTTAGCTTCTGAAATTTTACATAAAATTCTGCATATGTTGCAGTGATGGTGTGTGCTTCTGAAGGATGGTGACAAAAGCTTCTTGGAAAACAAGACTTCCATGGTGAAAAGCTGGTTGGAGATCTTCTGAAAGCAAACTAAAGATATGGAGGTGGAACGGGCGCTCGAGTGAAGCTTCATCTGTTCTTTGGTGTTCTAGTCGCCTGGATAGTTATTAGTTCTGGTTTGGTTTAATGCTTTCTGTTTCTGAACTGTAAGCTGGTATTTCTGGCGTTTGGTTTAGTCCCTAATCTGTAAGCTGGTAACCCCAGTGTTTGTGTGTGTTCTTTTGTAAACTTTTGTTACTGACGGCTTTCTATAAAAGCTAGGTTTACCCCCATTAAAAAAAACTCGTCCTGGGCAGCACCACGGTAAAAAAAACAGGAGCTTTGGCGCTCGATTGCATTGGTGGACCATGCAAATCTTTCTCATTCTGCTAAAAAAACCCTATGTCCTTCTCATATTTGAATATTACCTTTATCTGTATTTATATTCTATATAGTTTATCTTTTTTTCCTTTGAAATGGATCGTGCATGCAACCCAACCTGACCTGCTAGCAAACGTAATCGTGTACGTCCTCCTTGATCATATGATCGTGCATGAAGAAGCCAATACACACACACACTCTCACTCACTTGAGCTGCGCCATATGTGTAACTTGCTGCCGCTTGGATTCCATCGTCGCTAGTGAATTTTTGTAAACTCGCAATTTTTGTCTAGCACCAGCACATTCCTCTGTAACTTGACAGGGCTCTGAAATAATTTGGAACGCGTGTTTTCTATGGCTTCATCTGTACGTTTAAATATCTACTAGACGCACATTTGTTCATATTCATCAAGCTCTTTCTATATTTGGTCGCTCGTTGAAAGTTAGTATTCAGATCGAGCATTGCATGATTGAAACCAGCAGCCTTTTTTTTGCAAACTTTTGGAATAATTAGATCGGAGACATTATACTTGTTCGATATCTTTTTTAGAGCAACTCCAACAATTACCCATCCCAACTCCCCATCCTAATTTTTTTGGTAAATTGAGAAAAATTAGTCTCCAACAATTACCCATCCCAACTACCCATCTTTGGCAACTTAGAAAAAAGACTCATCAGCTTGGCATATTGGCGAGTGGAGAGGCGCTGCGCATTCTGACTCCCATCGTGTGCCGTCGCCTCTTCCCGCGCGCGTGAAGCCTCGCGCGGTTCTTCCCGCGAGTTCTACCATGCGACGCCACGCCGGGAGACAAGTTCCGCTCGCAAATCCACGAAGACGACGATGCCAATGATCCAGGAGTACGATGACGCCAGCGATCCACGAAGACGACGACGCTGGCGATCCACGAAGACAACCACGCCAGCGATCCACGAAGACGACGATGCCGGCGATCCAGGGGATTCCGCGACGGTGTTGAACCCTTCCTGCGCTAGGGTACTCATTCAATTCGATAGCTCTGTCCTTGCGCTGCTTGCTGCTCTGATGGCCGAGCTATGGTTTTGTGTTTGCCGAAATAGGGTCCTGTAGATTTTGCATGGCCGCTGCTAGGGTTCAGATTCAGAGTTTGCTACTGCTACTCCATGGGAGACCACGTTGGCTGCTAGGGTAGGCTGCTGCTGGCTTCTGTAATTTTGCTGCTGCTATGCGGGCATACACCCATGTTTGCATTGTTAACTATTCATGATTCATGAGAACCTGATGGGCAGAATGACATTAGAATACATGATTATTCTGCTCTTGTGTACTGCATGGTTGGCCTGATGCATGGCACTGTTGGTAATGGTTTTCAGCTACTGGCCGGTGCATTGCAACCGGTGCAAAAAAAAAATCCATAGTTGGCACACTTCATTTACTATAGAGCTCCTGCTCCAAATGAAAGACCAGTCAATACTTTTATGAAATGTAAGAGAACCGAAGCAACATTGTATTGTCTTAGTCCCGTTTTCCATAAAACAATAATTTGTGGTGGGGGTAAGGAAAGCAGTAATGTAAATAGTCAATCATCTAGGAGGTGTGCTAAACATCCCGAGTAGCGGCTAAAGTGAGAATGGGTGAGAGGCCAAGCTGTGTTGCCAAATCAAGAAACAATGACGGGTAGTTTTCATCTGTCACCACACAATTAGAAATTAATGTGGGATGTTGAACAACATGGGTAATGCACATCCATTGAATATGTGCAAAATAATTCAGCTAAAGAAAGTAACGGCTATGAGTTGCAATCTATCTAGTTGTATTACTGAGACAATTCCTAGTGAAATTGATCAAAAGATTAGGGACAGTAGTTGCTGGCTCTGTACCTATCCGACAAAGCAAAGGTGTTCAAACTGAGATTTGAACCCATCAGGCAGTCATATATACATAATCAAAATTGTGCAAAGGTACACAGCTGCAAACACACAAACTAAGTAGTAACTATATGCAAACTCTTCTTGCTGCGATTTATTTCTTTAAATTGGAATTTCAAGGTCATGTCGTAAATCGGATTCACATGGAATGGAGGACATGCTACTTTACTTGCCTCCTATGTTTCATGTTTAAAATCATTAAATATATACTTTCTAGAAATCATGAGTTTCTGAATGATCTAATTGCTGACCGGTGCATTGTACACCAAGCCAATGCACGATTCAGTCGCTTCCTGAGGAGTTCTTCACATCAAAGTTAAGATATCATGTAATTCGTCTCCCTGAAAGGATGAAATACCTCAGAAGAAAGTTCTGGTATACTCTAATCTTTGCACTGAAGTCTCAAGTATCTGTTTCAGCTCAATAGATTTAAGACATTCAGAACACGGCAGTCTTCCCTTCATCGTCAAAACTCCGGTCACAGTGGAAAAAGAAAAACCATCACAGAAGAAGAATCTAATGCACGAACATCGAACAGTTTCACAGCCAATCCATGCGTCGCCCACCACAGGCCATCAGCGTCGTAAACAGCCAAACAGAAACAGGCAGTCAGACACGGGCGAAGCGCGCTATGCCTCCACCCATTCTAGCGTTCTCATCCAGGAAAGTAACAAGTCGATCAAGAAACCATAAGCACACAGAAATACAGAACATGCATCAAAAATTCAAAATCCATTCTTGCATCGAGGTCTTAGTTGGTGGCGAAAAATTGCATCCAAGTTGTCAAATACATTAATCTCTGAGCTGTAAATTACAGTCAAATCTGAGAAGAGAGACAGTTAATATCAATAATCACGTTACACAGATCAGCAGCATCAGCTGCTTCTCCTTAACCTACGTACGCTCCTACTACGGTCTACACAGTCTCAACGATGATCTCCCGCAGCGCGCGCCTTGACGCCTCCACGTCGCGCCGCGCAACGAACGGGTGTGAGTGCAGTGTTAGAATAGATCTCAACCGAATTGGCCCAACGGCCAACTCGGACCCTTTGACCACGCCCTGATCGGGGGTGCTCAGCCACACAAGGCTGGTGGGCCCCCGTCGCGCATGCTATATATAGAAGGTGGGGGCCAGGGCTCACTTTGCGAGGTTCACTGCCGCTCCCCACCTACCTCCCTAGTCCGATCAAGAGGGATGCCTGTAAGCGACGGGAAGTTCACCGCCGTGCCTGCATCGACCCTGACGCCCACTGCTGCTCCATCTCCTCCAACCCGTACGGTCAGGCACTTCTGCTACTCCTCCACCCTGTCTCTCTCCCTCTCCTTCTCTGGATCTATGAACACCATGTCGTTATTTACACCGAATGCAAGTATCTACTCACTGTTCCACACCTAGAATGATCTAAATAATACAACAATGGCATCGGAGCTAGGATTCTAGGTGTAGTTTTAGTTCGAGAAAAGATAAGAACAAAAGAGGTTGATTCGATTGAATCGGATCAAGAAAGAGGAAGCGAAACCCTAACCCTAGATCGGGTGTGGGGCAACAGTATACCGCGCCGCTGTTTTGATGGGATGCGGGAAGATCACAGGATCAGAAACCCTAACCCTAACCCAGATCCTAGAGGGGGAAAAGAAATTGAAAGAAAAGATCCCTGATTCGAAATCGAATCCGGAACGAAACCCTAATCCTAATGGGGTAAAGAAAGAGAGGACGGTCGTGGGGAGAGGGACTCACCAAGTGCTCTTCCCGCCGTCATAGTCATCGCCATCGCGCGAGAAGAAGCAGTCCCGCCGTCGCGCAGGGAGGACGGCTCGAGCCGCCGCTTGACGTCCAGGTATGGGCTCGGGCCAAAGGGCACCGTCGCGAGGCCGCTCGACGGCGGCGCACTCACCCTCCGGTGGGTGCGCGCGCCGACGAGGGGGCCCACGGCGGCGCCGTCACCCTCTCCTCCGGTCGTCTCGGGCCGCCATGGCTGCTGCTCGGGTTGTGGTGCTAAGAGAGAAGGGGAGAGGGAAAGGACAAGAAAAGGAGGGGGGAGCCGACCGACCTTGCACCGGTGGTGGCCTTCCTCACCGGCGCCGACAGCAAGGTGGCCGCCACCGTTTTTCCACCGCTGCGGCGAGAGAGAGAAAGAAGGCAAAGTGGAAAGGAAATGTCTAGGGTTTTTGGGGGAGTGCCGACCGGCTTCCGATTTTGGTCGGCCGAAAACGACGGGTGACCGTCGGCTGACATCGGACGGCTGAAAACGGCACGGGCCAGATATAGCCGAGGTGGGCGAAGGAAATCCCGGCCCAGGCCCAGGTTACGGCCTGGGACACGGGAGCGCATGGCGCGCGGCTTGACCTTGGGCCGTTTTCGTCGAATGGGCCGAGGGCGAGCGCTCGGGCGAACTGGGCCAGGGCCGAATGCGCGCACGGCTGGGCCTCGGGCTGGTTGCTCAGTTGGGCCGCGGCAGCGCAGTGTGCGTGGGGGTTTTCAGCCCAGTTGCAAAGTAAAGTTTATGAATTTGTTTATTCCTTTTCAGAAGTATTTTTTGGGAGTATTTCATCTAGTTTTGTTCTCTACTCAATTTTGACCCAACGGAATGAATTGTTTAGAGACTAGATAAGCAGAAAGAGAAGCTTCTGATCAAGAATAATTATTTTGAAGAATGTTTTTTCACGCTGCAAAGGAAAAGAATATTGACTTCTCATTAAATCCGAACCAACGGAAGGATTTAATTTGAAGAGCAGTTACGGTTATTCAATGAATGATAAAAAGTTTATCCTCCAGTTAAAGTTGGAACCAACAGGAAAATTTTAATCGGAGGAATAGTCCATTTATTGTTAAGATAAATTATAATATTGTTATTTTCTGACCAACGTTGATGATAACAATATTATAAGTTTATTTATGAGTTTAAGTTTAAAGTTAATTATGATATTGTTATTTTCTGACCAACGTTGATAATAACAATATTATAATTCTATGAGTTTTATGTTTAAAGTTTAAATCTCTGATAAATTTTGCATCAAAGTGACCAATTTTCAGAGAATAGATAAGAAACAAGAGATGCTCCAGAGCGAGCAAAATGTAATGTATTTTCATGTTTTCGCTGCAATAGTGATGATGATCTTCAAAATTAAATTCGAACCAAAGGGAGAATTTAATTTTGAAGAGGTTTATAAGATAATAGAGTTTTCATATGTTAATTTCATTTCTGCCCAACCGTGATGTGGAATTAATGTAGAAGAATATTGTTTTATTCTATTTCTGCCCAACGGTGATATAGAATAGAACATAAAGTTTTAAAAGTTTAATGAGCATTATTGTTGATTATTGATTAATGTTTTTAGACAAAGAACTTCATGCCTTTATTCTTGAAGGGTGAAAAGGAAATGAGCTGGGTACTTGTGACTCAGAAGATGAAAAGTGCAATTTTTTGCAGAAAGAAGACCATTGTGTAAGGGACTGCGGTCTCTTTAAAGAATGGCTTCAAAAAAAAGAATTCTAGGATATTGATCCAAGAAATAGAACATTAAGAGTTTATTTTAAAAGATTCCTTTTATGTACCCTTTTATAAAGAAGATTTTGATTTTTAGTTTTATCATCCTGATAAGAGTTGTAATAAGTAATATAATTTTTTTAGACTTAATCATTATGATATGAAATGTAATAAGTGACATGCATGTTTAATTTGACCAACGTCGGATTAAGCATGTGTGTTAAAGAGTATTCGGATCTATTCCTAAATTTTGATGATTGAATATGAGCCAATATTGACATTTATGTCCCTTCAAGAAAATTATCTCGCATGGTGGGAAAAAGTTTGTGATAGTACCCGCATGACGGGAAAAGTTTGAGAAAATACCCGCATGGCGGGGTAAAGTTGTCATATTACTTTTGTTAATCAATCCTGCATGGCGGGAGAAATTTGACATAGTATTTATCCTGCATGGCGGGAGAAAGTTGTGATGACTCATGTGCTTTGAGTGTATTCCGCACAGGGAGAAAAGTTTAGGATAGCTCTTATGCTATCCTAGTATAAGTTTAAGGAGAACAAAAAGTTACAGATGAACCTTAAGATAAGAATGACATGCAAGCGTGACTTGCGAAAGTATTAATGATAAAAGACTCTGTTGAGTTCTTGAAGTGAAATGAGGAAAAAGTACTCCCAACAAATTAAGAAATAATTTCATTTGCATGATGTAATCATGTGGATGAAGAAAGTAATCAAAGTTTCCTCATTCACAAGAGTTCTGAATAGTTTTCGAAATTGTGGTAGAAAAGTTCATATCACATTTCGAGGAGGAGAAATGTGAGATCAATTAAGAAAGATAATTAAGAAAGATACTTCCCCATAATTCAGACAATGCGATGCATACTAAAGTGATCTATAAAAGATGAATGTGATCGTCGGGGGAGTAAGACGGTCATAATATCGATACCCCTAAAGTAAAGAAATAGCTAAATTCATGGACTTTTTACAGTTCCAACAGAAAGATAGCATAGTCAGCCAGTATTCATACTGGACGTGTTCAGAGTTATTAAGACGGTGCTAAATGCGCCATATGAGTTTTAGCAGATTAAACCCAAAATGAGAAAGTTTGAAGATAGGACAATCTGGGGGAGCATGGTACAAAGAGACCTAACTCCGTAAGGAGGATGAATAATGTAAACAATGATCTTGTTACACAGGACCTTATAGAATCAATTGTCTTTTGGCAATAAAGGTGAAGAAATGCTAGTAGCTGAGGCCCCAGAAAGTCTCAAAGAATAAGAAAATCAGATATTTCTGATGACTATAAAGTCTATATTAGTGAAATTCAAATGGAGGGTAATCCCACCTAATTTGAAGAAGCCATGAGAGACGTTCACTCGTCCAAGTGGCAAGAAGCGAATGAAGATGAAATGAAATCGATAATACCAATAATATTTTGGGATCTAGAATAAATTCCTAAGGAGCCAAAACAGTAGGCTGTGATGGGTCTACAAGACAAAATGTGACTCTAAAGGGAATATGTAAAGATGTGGAGTGCGACTTGAATCAAAAGATTTTGCGCGAAGTGAATGAATAGATTACAATGAGTGCTAGTAGCACATCATGATGTGAGTCACATCAGATGAAAGTAAAGGTAGCATTTTCCAATGGGATTTGTATGAAAATGATTACATGGCACAGCCCAGAGGTTTTTTCATGGAAAGAAAAGAACGTACGGGATGCCACCTGTAGAAATCTCTTATGGACTAGAGCAAATCTCTAGACAATGGCATTTAAAGTTGAAGAGTCAATTAGAAATTTTAGGTTAAAGAGAATGAGAGGACAATTGCATTTGTATAAAGTTATAGAATGGAAAATTCATTTCCTAATCCTATATATGTGGATGACATCTTACCTATTAGTAGTGATGTCAATCTACTGCATGAGAAGAAGTTCTTGTCCTCAAGGTTCAATAAGAAAGTTCTCGGTGAAATATCTCTCGTTATAAGAATTGAAATTCACTGAGATAGAAGAAAAAGGGTATTAGGACTATCGCATAGGCATGCTAAGAAAAGTTTCTAAAGAAATAAAGTACCTATGCGGGTAAACCTACGCTTGTTCCCATGGTCAAGGGTAATAGTTTTGAGAACTTTAGTGTTCCAAAAGGCAATGTGAGATTGTTATAGATGGACGTCCTATATGCTTCAGCTGTTGGAAGCTTAATGAGTACAAAGATAAGACCTTACCCTGACACAGTTCACGTATCCGGGTTGTTTTGGCAAAAGTCCAGTCCAGATATAGATCACTGGAATGGAGTTAAGAATGTCGGCCTCATGCTAAGAAGGAAAGTACAAGTACTCTCAAGTAGTTATGGGTACAAATATTGAATTTTGGCGAGATGTTTAGTGAAACCCACATAGTAGCTAACACTCGCGGTTGGAGTTTTATTGTGGAAAAGCTCCAAAGAAATAGTTTTAGCATCGTCAGTGATGCAAGGTTATAGTATAGCATGATATAAGGCTGCGGGACAGGCAAAATAATTAAGGAACTTGTACCCAGAATTGATAATGGTTGTCAACAGCAATAACCATTTAGTAGTTTGCTCCAAAGACAACGGGTCAAGTGTGCTGCCAAACACATTGACATTAAAGTTATACGTTGTAAAGGAGAAAGTTCAGAATCATACTAAAAGGTATTGAACATATAAGTAACAAGAAAGTGCTTGCGGATCCGCTTACTAAAGGCTTACCACCCTGGGTTTATGGTATAGCCTATGATTTCCGGACAATAAAGGGCCCAAAGTTAAAGAATCTATTTCAGATCAGAGATGTGTATTGTAGCTGTTAAATCTATCGGCGACTGACCGTGATGATGAGGCATGCTCTATACACTGATTTATGATGGAACAAATAAAAGTGAAAGCAATTAAAGTTAAAGTTTAAAGTTAAATGATAAGTTGAGATCAAGGGGGAGAATGTTAGAATAGATCTCAATCGAATTGGCCCAACGGCCAACTCGGACCCTTTGACCACGCCCTGATCGGCGGTGCTCAGCCACACAAGGCTGGTGGGCCCCCGTCGCGCAGGCTATATATAGAAAGTGGGGGCCAGGGCTCACTCTGCGAGGTTCACTGCCGCTCCCCACCTACCTCCCTAGTCTGATCAAGAGGGATGTCTGTAAGCGACGGGAAGTCCATCGCCGTGCCTGCATCGACCCTGACGCCCACTGCTGCTCCATCTCCTCCAACCCGTACGGTCAGGCACTTCTGCTACTCCTCCACCCTGTCTCTCTCTCCTTCTCTGGATCTATGAACACCATGTCGTTATTTACACCGAATGCAAGTATCTACTCACTGTTCCACACCTAGAATGATCTAAAGAATACAACAAGCAGCTGTGGCACCGTGGCGCGCCGCGTCGGCTCCTTCTGCAGGCACGCCGCCACGAACCCGCGCAGCTCTGCCGACGCCTCTGCATCCTCCGGCACGGACGGAGGTTCCCCGTCGCGGATCGCCTGCTTCATCTCCTCAATGGACGCCTTCTCTACTCCGGGCAGGAGGGCTCGTCGCCCCAAGAACAGCTCCAGGACGGTGACACCCAGGCCCCAGACATCAGCCACCATGGCGCCGTGCGGCCCGGCGTGGGCTCTGGGCGCGAACCGCTCGGGGCTGAAGTAGACCATCGTGCCGCCGGTGATGGGGACCTGGAAGCGCTCGCCGGAGCCGCCGTAGAGGATCCTAGAGAGGTTGAAGTCGCTGATCTTGATCTCCCCGCGGGCGTTTGTGAGGAGGTTGTCCGGCTTCACGTCGAGGTGCGCGACGCAGCGGGAGTGGAGCTGGGCCAGCGCCACGACGCACTGCGCGGCCACCTCCGCGAGCGGTGGCTCCGGGATCCCCACTCCCCTGCGCCGCAGCAGGAGACCGCCGAGGGATCCAGCGTCCATGTACTCGAGCACGAACGCGGCCTTGCCGCCGGGCCCACGGAGCAGGGCGTGGAAGTCGACGACGTGCGGCACCCCAGCGGCGCGGTCGAGCACCTTGGCCTCCTCCTCCGCGACGAGCGGGTCCGGGTCGAATGTCAACTTGAGCGCGAAGACCGCGCCGGTGCAGCAGTGGCGTGCCTTGCAGACTCTGGCGAGGCCGCCCTCGCCGAGGTCGCCGATCCAATCGAGGTCCGACAGCCGCAGCTCCTCTGGTGCTGGCGGTGGAGCCGCCACAGGCACGGAGGCCCTCTTCCTCTGGTGCGGCGGAGCAGCACTGCCTGCCAGGCAGAACATCTGGTGAGGCATCATCGGGATGACCGAGCAAGCCATCGATCGGACGCGCTTTGATGGCAGACGCGATGCAAGAAGTAAGGGGGCTAGAGGAGGGCTGCAGATACGTGCGAGATGGGATTGGGAGGAAGCAGCGGATGAGCGGGGGTGCTCGGGATTTATAGCGCGTGAAGGTGAAGCAATGCAAGGTCGGCGGGGCTCAGCTGATTTTGGCGCGCACCTGATCGTGATCGACATCGACGTCGACCCCAAGTCGGAGTCGCTCCGACTCCGACTCCGACTCCTGCTCCGATTCCGACCAGCTGTTGGAGTCCACTGTCCACAGCACCTATTGCGCTGATTCTCCCCTGTGCACGCGCGGAGACGTAAACGAATATAATAAAACCTTACAACTAAGGCCTGGTTTAGTTTCTTCCAAAATTTTACACCCTATCACATCGGATGTTTTGACACATATATGAAGTATTAAATATATACTAAAAATAATTAATTGCACAGATTACGTGTATTTTGCGAGACGAATTTTTGAGTCTAATTAGTCCGTAATTAGACAATATCATGCTACAGTAAACATGTGTTAATGACGGATTAATTAGTCTTAATAAATTTGTCTCACAGTTTACCGGCAAGTTTTGTAATTAGTTTTTTTATTAGTATCCGAATACCTCTTCCGACATTCCATGAAACATCCGATGTGACACCCCAAAATTTTACACCCCTGAACTAAACAAGGCCTAAAACGATTATCGTGCCTACTGCCGACTGCCTATGTATCGGTCACAGCTTTCCGCTCGCAGATTTAAAATATTTCTACTTAATAATTTGAAAAGTGTACTTTCATAATTTTATACTGTGAATTAAAAACTTTCCGTTACATCTATAGGACTTTGTATGTAAAAGAAAAATCTGGTTTTGTGCGGTGTTTTTTCAAAGGTTTTGGGATTTGTTGGGTGATAGTCTTGTTTCTGAAGTTCTCAATGCAGTTAACAATTGCAAAATTCTAGACATAGTGTTGAAAACGGACGTAATTTTTTCCATCCTGAGCCGCCTCTCATTTGAACCAACCGTTTTCATATTGTCGGAAAAATCCAGAAACAGGATGCGTCACGGGACGAAAGGTCTCGGAATCTGAACGGAAGTAGAAATGACGTTTTTTTCATCCATATTTGTGGAATTCTGCATTTGATCAGAATTTTCCCGTATTTTTCCTAGATTTTACCTGGATTCGAGGCAGACCCATCAAAGCTTGTAACCTTGTATTTGTCCCAAAGGCCCAACACTAGCCCATCTAAAGAAAACCTAGGTCTCCAGACTCCTAGGCCAGGAGCCCCTCTCGACTCTAGTCCATAGTTATTAAGACCGGACTGGACTGGATCGGCGATCCGACCGGTAAAAGGCTGAATCAAAGACTATAATGGTTCGGTTCGCTTTAACCTAATTGGTTTGCGACTAAAATTTGTCATGCTAAAAATTGGGCAAGCCAAAGCTAGGTAAAAAATTGCTATAGATTTGGTAAGCCAAATGTGAGAGGTTAACAAGTTTTGGTAGCCAACCAAATAATAGCTAAAATTATGGCTTGCCAAATCTTTGGTTTAGCAAATTTTAAAAGCCTACCAATCAGGTCATGGAATCAGCCTGTAAAAACCTGGCTAGTCGATTTTTTATGGAGCCGGTGAACCGCCCCGGTCTAGATTAACTGCAATTTGCAGGTGCACCTGCTGCTGGGCCCGCTAGCTGCTGCTGGCGGCCTGCGGCTGGTGGGTTGGTGGGCGCTAGGAGCCTTTCATGTATGCAGTGAATGTCCACCCAAAACAAATTAAGTGAATAATTTTTAGACATACTTAGTCCTTGTTTAGTTGGGGTAAAAAGTAGAAAATTTTTCATGATTCTCCGTCATATTAAATCTTTGCACGCATACATAGAGCATTAAATGTAGGTAAAAAATAATTAATTGTACAGTTTGTCTGTAATTTGGGAGACGAATCTTTTGAGCCTACTTAAATCATGGTGGAACAATAATTACCAAATAAAAACAAAAGTGCCACAACACTTTTCAGACAAATTTTTTGCCATCTAAACAATGCCTTATTTTGAAAAAAAAAGTTTCCACCTCTTTCCTTTTTAGGCAACCACTCAACCGAATGCCAATAAAACCGCATGCGCCTCCCCTCCCAACGCGCTTTTCTAGATGGATGATGTCATAAAAAAGGGGAACATTTATTTTAAAATGCTAAAACTTCTCAACGATGTATTCATTTTTAATTTCATCTGCACCGGTGTATTTTACGTGACGAGGTGAACAAAACTAGACCTTACTTGCATATGTTTCGAAGAATTTTTTTTCTACTACTAATTTATGAATAGTAACTTACAGCACATAACTTACACCATAAAAGTGATAACACATAACTTATAACATACTCCCTCTGTTCCAAAATAAAATTCATTCTCGCTTCCCAAGAAGTCAACTTTTTTAAACTTTGACCAATTATATATAAAAGAATATTAATATTTATAATACACAATTGGTATCATTAGATATATTGTAGAATATACTTTCATAATAAACTTATTTGGAGATATAAATGTTGCACGTATTTTCTACAAACCTAGTCAAAGTTGAGAAAGTTTGACCTGCACGCATCCCATAACATCATCTATTCTGGAACGGAGTGAGTATAACTTATAACATATAACATATAACTTATAACTTATACGGAGAACTTGAAATCTCAAGAGTTATGAAATACAACTGATATACAAAAAGTTAATAAATATAAAGGAACAAATTAACTTATAATTTATGCCAAAACTTGTAAACACAAAAGTTATTAACACATAAAGAAACGAATTAACTTATAACTTATACTAAAACTTAAAAACACCAAAGTTATGAAACACAACTTATGTATAAAAGTTATCAAACACAACTTATGTACCTAAGTTATTCTGTACAACTTGTGTATATAAGTTATTTTATACAACTTGTGTGTATAAGTTGTAAGTTATAAGTTATATATTATAAGTAAATATATACATAAATTACTACTAGAAAAAAATTCTTTGAAATATATGCAAGTAGGGTCTAGTTTTGTTCGCCTCATCACATAGAACATAACGGTGCAAACGAAATTAAAAACAGATACACCGTTCAGAAGTTATAGCAATTTAAAATAAATGTTTTACTTTTTTCGCCTGTGTCAGCGCTGACATCACAGCATGCAAAAAAGCTCATGGAGAGAAGAGCAATGCCGGGTGTTTGGTTTGGGTGCTAAATTTTAGTCCGTGTCACATCGGATGTTGACTGAGTTTGATCATGGGTATTCGGATACTAATAAAAAAATAAATAATTTATTCCATGAGTAAACCGCGAGATAAATTTATTAAGCCTAATTAATCTGTCATTAGCACATATTTTTACTGTAGCAATTAGTGTTAATCATGGACTAATTAGGCTTAAAAAATTATCTCGCAAATTATCCTCATCATATATTTTTAGTTTCGTAAATAGTCTATATTTAGTATTCCATATTATCCAGATATTCAATGTGATGGAAACTAAAATTTAGTTCCCAAACCAAACACCCCTAAGACGTACACGGTTGGAGGACCGTTCACTCGATTCCCATTGAGCGAACGATTGTGCGAATGGAATTGGGTTTCATGTATGTGATGCACTTTGCTTGCTGCTGCTGTTTACTTCAAACTTTTATATTTCAAAATTTTTAAACTTTTTCATACCAGCTCTAAATTAAGTAAATAATATATCTATTTTGATTATCTCGAAGAGCTGTTCTCAATGGTACATACTATTTCAGCATTTGAGATTGTTTTGCAACAGTTAATATCTGAATTATTACTTGAATCCTTTTTGCACCAAATTGTAAATGCTTCATATATTATCTTTTCATGCACATTTTTTGTGTATCATGTAAAACAACTCTATAGTACAAAAAAATAGAATTTGTTAATTAAATTAAGACATTACCGGAACCGGTAGTGACCATTGAGTTATCGATCTTGGAGCTGGCTTGCAGCTGGTCCCGCTCGTTACCACGAGCCTTCGCTCCCACAAGTTCTAGGTCCACCGGAGCTGACAACATATAAGGCCTTTGGGCCTTACTCAACCCAAAACGCTAGTTTAATAGGTTGGACTACCCCCACCTTTTGTGCTTCCCTACCATCGATATCCGATGTGGGACTAAACCCCAACAATCTCCCCCTTAGTCACACATCGGAGTGCCCCTGCCATATGCTCAAGATTTTGTATCGGATTTAGCTTTTTTGACATGGGCTTCGATACCAATTGTTGGAACCGGTGGTAACAGACATATCCAGCTACAAATTATCATTTTTAGATAATAATTATCTGTTATACATCACTATATTGCACTGGTTCGAAGTATTTATGGGCGGTTTCAATTTATTCGGTCCAAAGCTATTGAACCGGCGGTTCAGCCGATTCTTAACTATTGAACCAGTGAACCGATAGCCTTGCTGGTTCGATGTCCGGTCCGGTCCTAATAGCTATGCTCCAGTCGCAATCGCATGGGCGCAAGGTGCCGCGCATGGCTCCACCTCTAGGCCATCGTGTCACAACCCGTGGCCGCTGGTGAGATCAACTCGGTGACATGAGCTATCACAGGAGGAAATCGGAGGATAAGATCTCAATATCGAGGAGGAAGAATACCTTCCTCACCCGCTCATGTTTCTGAATATTTTGTGTACCCCTTCTCTGTCCTTCCGCACTCCTCTTATTTTTTTTAGGAAATCCGTACTCCTCTTATGGCTATCAGTCAATACTCCAATGCAACATGCTAGCCCAAAACCACAAGGCCTAAAGCCCATCATATCGAGGCCCATATATCCTGTGGTACAGGCCATGACACGCTACCGTCGCCT